>RCAB01000467.1:0-47444 GCA_003640385.1 Setaria digitata | reverse complement strand
ATAATAATAATAAAATAATAATAATAAAATAATAGTTGTGGCTAAATTACAAGTGTGATTATTACTCTTTATAATAACATGAAAAATATTGTGAATAATGATTAATATTAGTCACCAATCCATAATTAATGAGTAGTAATTTCAATCTGAAAAATAGTTATTGATTAGCCTACTACTAAATTAGTTAATGACTAATATAAAATAGTGATGATAAGAAGAAAAATAAATGTGTACATAAAAAATAATAATTATAAATAAGAAATGGAATATCTGCCATCTTTAGTATTGTTAGGCTGAAATGCACAGATACGGAAGCGTACCTGTGCATCTAAACAGACACGGACACGGACACTATGGAGAATAGACGTAGACGTTTGGTTACCGAAAGCAGTACAGAAGTAGGAGCGGCACCAAGTATACACCAAACAGGACCCTGCTACCTGCAATATATTCAAGAAGCAATTAACCAATTGAAGGTCGTCATCAGCCACGCCCTACCATACTATATTCTCGAGGTGACACTGCCAATGATCAATTGTGTTAAAGATGGCACAGGACAGGACAGGTAGATAGACAGACTAAACAACGATCGGATGAACAAAGATCGAGAAACGGACAAATGAATGGACATGGGGTTGCAGTAATGACTGGAAATGGAAAATCAGGCAGTAGCAGAAGAAGCGAAAGAAAATGAGCTTATCAGTTAGTCCGAATATCCTGTCGTACAAATGACCTTGGTGATATGAACAGAAGAGACAAACTTACTGAGCATCAGATGCTCTTGTTGCTATTATACTTCTACTATACGATTTTCTGTCAAATGATATCTAAAAAGTTATGCTCGAACAACATTTGAAGTTATTCATCGATTTGACCCAAACTGGCAAGCATGAGGGAGTTGAAATCAAATCATTTTTCAAAATGAGACGAAAATGTAACTGCAACACCGTAACTTTCAAATACACCAAAAACTTTCGGATACTCTTAAATAACCACATAAAAATTACTCATAGCCATCATCGCGTTACTTAGCAATTCAGTGCATTATAAGATATCACTTTCAAACTCCTCCGTTTTTAGTTGAATTTTTATCATTACTTAAAAAAACTTCAGTAATTTAAAATGCAAATCAGGCCTCATAAAATGTATAACTGTGTGCAGATTCATTTCAAGCAAAGATCTATCTGATCTATGCCACTGTCTAAGAAACAAAGCAAATTTTGACAGGACTCGATTTTTGGAATATTCGTCAAAGAATTTCCTCGAAAAAAGGACCTCAGAAGCCTTCTTCATACCAGCCGATGATTTATTAGGCTGCAAAGCACCCAAAAGTGATCGCGGAAAATAACTTACTTTACAAAATGTGAAACCAACTTGTTTTCCAATGTACTCCTTGATGTGGTTTGTTTCATCCTTCATTTCTTTTTTACACACCACTCATTATCATCAGGTCCTTCATTAAGCAGCCCTTCCTACGCCTTTTTCTTCCTTCTCTTCAACGGTAACTAGTTCTTGACTTCTTAAAAAATATATTTTCACCCATTTCGCCACAATCTGTCAACATTTTGCCACCGTCGTCTTCTTCCTTCATCAATCTGTGGCTACTGCGGTATATATATATATATATATATATATTGCATATATATAATATATATATGCAATATATACCGAGAATCAATGCTACAATTAATGAGGTTATGAGATTACTGAAGGGGCGGAAAATTCCTGAACTCTTTTCTGAATTAAGTTGATGCTTCGGAATTGCACAACTGAAGATCTACAGTAAACCATTTGAATCAGTTGACTAAAACTGACAGGTAGAAGTCTTTTTCGCAGTCGTCTACATTCTTCTATTTTTGTAATATGTGGGTTTGCTCGAAATGCAATTCATCAATTTTTTCTTCTTTTCATTTCGGTTACATCTTCAAGAATTCAGAAGCTTTCACAGTTTTTCTGGGATTTGATGGAACCTTGGAATCAGTTAAGGAAGAATAGAGATGAATTTTTGTAGTTTTTACTACAAATTATTATTTTCGTTAAATAGTATAACTCATTTTTATCTGCGAAATATTAAGCAGTGCAGCATATTTTTGTTAAGCTACAAAGTAAGGCTCCCAATGCGAAAGCAGTCAACGCTAAAAATATACCAAATACAACTTAATTGTATAAAAATATTCGTCTATTCTTCGATATGTTCGAATCATCGAATGTGATAGTGTGCATATATGATAAACGTTAAGTAAGGAGAATGGCTCAAGTGATGGCAGTGAATTTCTTATCATATTTTCACTTTAAACTATCCTTCGGGCTGTCACAGTCATCGTCACTATCATGTCATTTTCTTCAGGAAAGAGAGAACTATCAGCACTTCTTTCTTTGATCATCAAATGAACCGCGAGCAGTGTAAATTCAAGGTAATGACCTAATCACCAAAGGAGTCATGAAGTAGTACGTATCAGTAAACAGATTGAATTGGTGACCCCGAACATGCCCCCATTTAACTGTCATCTGTTATCAACCCAAACCACTATCGTTCCTTCTCCTAGTACTACTACAATACCTACTCATACTGCTGCCGTTAATTTGGAAAAGTTACGAAACAAATTCATATTTCATAAAAAAGTTAAAAAAAAAAGAATTTAAAAGGAACTAAAACTAACCATTAGAAATCTTAATAGTCATCAAACGTTACACAGAAACTTCATCCCAACCAAAAAATAATTTCCATTCGTACAGATATGCAGAAGGGAAATAAAAACAAAATGGACAATAGCTGGTTTCAAATTGTCAAGCAAAACACATTGCTAAGTTCGAAACATTCATTTGCAAGTTTCAGTTTTCAAACCAGAGACCCTCAAGCTCCACTGCTTAAAAAAAAGAATCATCGAAATGGACAACCTCGACTGTAGCAAATAAACAAGACAAGCTCAAAGCTGTTCGTCTAAAACTTTAACCGAAAATTTCTCCTACCCATAAATACGTAAAAATACGGATCCTCATAAGAACATTGTAATGTAATGACCATTTCCTGTTACTTGTCTTGAGCTAAATCTTCGATCCCACTCTTTCACTTCAGGAGGAGAAATGAATAAGTAAATAATTCTACATCCTCGCATCATTTCGCAGGAAGTCAACGTATGCTATCATTTTCGTCACCACTCGGAAACAGTTTTTAGTATTATAACCAGAACTACTAATCACTAGGGGAAGTTTAGCAAGAGCTCTTCATCAAAGTCAACCATCGACGCCCTTTCATTAATCCCGTGCACCGCCAATGCGGGACATTCTCCATGTTATCTGTTTTAATCACGGTGCGTCATCAATTCCCGTCTGGTACTTCACTGTTCGCAATGCCTTCTCAACTCTTACAAATTTCACCCATTTATCATTTATTGCTCTTCTACCATATGTGATATATTTTCCTCCATCAGAAAAAGCAACCGATCAAAGCAAATCGTCAAAATACTTCAATACGCATTCTAATATACACCTAGCCTTGCCATTTAAGATCTCACCTTAATACATCAGACACATCTCCACCAATAGCAAGAACGAAATTTGATCACACTACCCACATCAAGTAAATAACGATTATTAATTAATTCCTCATCATTCTGGAAGAAGCCACTATTTAATAATACTTACAAGCAATAATATCACTGCATGACTTTTATTCCCAATTTAGTATTATTTTCAAACTTTTTATACCATAGTGTATGTATTCCGTATTTTTAAATATTACCAACGTGTAAACGGAAAATATTAAACGGATCCTGCAGTTGGAATGATATGACTTTTTAACATCCTTTTTTAATAACACCAAAAATTTTTACTTGCCAAATAAACTTTGTTAGCAAAAAACAAAAGAGGAAAGAAAACAACAAGCGGGGAATTTACACAGAACAAAATGCAGAGGCCCTTTAACTTGAAAACTACTTGAAGTAACAAATAGTTGATGGTAGACTGGACAATTCCTTTTTTGAGGCAGAAAATGTAGCATTATCATAAACACTTGCGGTAAAATCGACACTTAATACATGCAGATATTACCGAAAGAAAGGAATAAAAACAACCTATAAGAAAGATCCCAAAGGTTGAGGATGCATCTATGACGATTATAACTCTGCTTTTGCTATAAAGTAATGTCCTGAAGGTATGAATGGATGCTGTCGGCAGATAATAGTTCATTTTTTTTTTTGATTTCTTAAGGCCTGTGCTATAAACTAAAACTTCATCCAGCACTGAGATTAAGATACTACGCAACAATTATAAGCTTGTTTCAAGAACAAAGTCCAACTTGAATCTAGGGGAGTAACAATCTTAACAAAATAAGATCGCCGTTTCCGATGCTTCCTTACCTGTTAAAAATACACATAACTACAGAAAGCGTTACGGGTTCTCGTATTTCTTATTCAGAATTACCGGATTACGCAATAGCAAAGTATCAATAAATAACACCGGAAAAATTACAACTATTCCAGGGTACGAACAATTTAAATGACAACTGTCCTAAAGTAACAATTTTAACGTTCTTTTGCAGAACTGCGAAAAATGCACAGTTGACTGACTAATGAAAGCCATGACAACCAATAAGGGTAGCGTGCCAACTAACTGCCACAACCATATTTTTTAGTGTTAAGCTATAACACCATCGACTGATTTTCAGACAAAACGGGAAAACTGGTGGAGCTGAGAGCTCCTAGAATTTTTGTATAAAAGCTAATCACCAGTACCATTTTGTGCTCCTGCCACTAATGTTCGCGCACATAAAGCGATCAGAAAGGTTTTTAGGAATATTTCAAAAATCCTGCCGGAAAATATGGGAAGCTAGGAAAAATTCGTTGACACATCTTTGTCTTCCAGCCGACTTCAAATGTTACAACCATGGCTCTAGAAAAGTAGGCTTTTGAACATAATGACGTACAATTTACGGACATGAAGTGATCGAAAAATTCAAAGCACAAAGTACAAAGCTTAACATGGCAGAATGATAACTGTCCATTGAATTCTTCTAGTTTTTTTTTTCTGTAGCAGCAAGAAAAAAAGGCATAGAAAATGTTACGAATATCTTACGGGTGCAGAAAATTTATAACTTTAATAACCAATTAATGCTACTACGTAACCAAGCGTATGGGAATCACCTTCCATTTATAGGAAGGAAATAATTGCTCTACTGCAACCCAGTATAATAGACTTTCCTCCATAACAAAACATAAGCTTCTTTTCATTCACTTCTGATATTTAAAAAAATATATTTGCTACACCACTTTTTTCTTTTCCTTTCCCACTATAAAAATTTCACATCTCACCTGTAATTGAACATGATCCTGATCAATCAGAAATCAGCGTTCGCACTTTTAACTGTAGTGATGAAAGCTTTGTTCGCTTTCTCGGAATGACTTCAATTCAATCAAACGAATAGACTGGACAAAAACCCGTGGAACAATTTACATAAATCCGAATGACAGTAAAAGAAATGAATTCAGTCATTTCGGCACTTACGGATTGCACCCGCCTTAACGTGGAACATTGGTGATGGACGACAATAGATGGAGCAAACCGATGTCACTGTTCAGAATAAAATATAGAGGACATCATGTAATTAAAGGACGAAGCAACAAAGATAAAGAGATGCCCAACATCTTAGCAATTGCCTTTGCAAATTTTCTAATGTGAAGAGCTCATACCTGAGTTCGTCAGCAGGTTTTAAGCTAAAAAATGAAACAAAGCAAAATTTGAGGTAGTTGGATCATTAAGATTATCAAACTAAATTCAAAGCTAGTTGGTCTGAAAGTGAGTCAACATTATATATCTCCGGAAAATTATGACCCGTTTAGTAAAATTCTAATGGCAGTATAGCGGGAAATTTCAGCAATGGTCACTCAAACCTAAAATTCATCAACAAAAATCCAACTAAGATAATTCCAAATGTGCTCCATTTCATAATCATTTCAGCAGTACCTGGTTTGACGAACTCTGACTGTGAAGTCCCTTCACAAAATAAGATCATTTCTATTGAAACTATGAAAGAGGAAATGCAACGGTTAACAGCAAGGCCGTTAGCATAATTAAAAAGTGAAGTAAGTATTTGAATTGAACAAAAGAAAAAAGAAAAGAGATGAAGAAAAAAAAAAAACAATTTCACAACATAAAGGAAACAATAAATTATTTAACATTCTGGAAATAAAGATATACAGTTCTTGTCAGCGATAACTTGCTGGCTTATTTGATCGCCAATCACGATAACAAGAGGATAACAAACAACATGACCGGAGAAAATGAAATTTTCATAGCTTTAAATTTTTTTTGAATTTTTTTAAAAAAATCATCATGTTATATAAAGAAACAAATAAACAAAGAACAAACAAGGTGAAGGAGCTATTTGGTTAACGAACAACGAACAACGGGTAAACTCGTAAATACTGTAATAGTTCACTGGAATCAGGGAAACATATTTATAATACACGACTTTTAATTATGTCACTTAAACGAAGATCTATACACTAGAATAGCAATAAAATGAAGAGGAAGGCAACGGGGAGAGAGAGGAAGAGAGGAAAAAATAGAAATTGTAATACATGGATAATAGTAGAATCCCAATTGCAAGCTTATCAATGGCTCTAATGATATTAATGTGAGTGGTAATCAGATTACTGAATAAATTATACTGGGAATAAAGTCATACTAAATTTCATTCAAATCCATATTAACTTGACTAAAGCTGCTCTGCTGCCTTGAACCAGACCCAATAAAGGTAAAGAATAACCTCCCATCCTTTCTGCGTTCCTTCATAGATTTCGGTTACCTACAACAACAGTGAAGGGAAGAATCAGGAATCCATGTTATCTGGGTAACTTCTCTGCCCTGAAGTTAAAGAATCCAGCATCTCTACTGATGGTAGCACATTCGAATCGTTAATAGTACCACATACACACAGCAATAAGCTATATATAATGGGCATGGAATTGGTAAAGAAAATGAGGAAGAAGAAGTACCATTTTTTGTTGTGTGATCAATTACGCGAGGTAGGGTAGACTGTAATACATTGAGTATATGAACTGAGGAGGGGACGAGAGGAAATTTTACATGAAGGATCCAAAAATGAGGTAAACACAGAACAAACGGATAGACGCATTTGGAGTTTATACAGATCAACGTCCAGTAGTAAATTGATATAGCTTTTGAGTTTAGAGGAGAGATTGGAAAACGAAGATTTAAGATGCTGCACTTATGCCAGAAATACTCCTCACCTCTTCCTTCCCCTTCACAGCACACACCGATGCTGCTATACGGACAACAGCATCAGTGTCACATTTAAAAACGTGGTGTGATAGCGTACACCAGCAGTCCTGTAGAAACTCTAACAGTCGCCAAATGTTTACCAAACCAGTAGCTACGATTGACACATGAAAACTTTTCTCGCGCAAGTGCATTGTCACATCTAGGAAGGAAGCAACCGAAAAACTGCAACTGTTTTTGACATAAATTCAGCTGCCAATTTCTCTACTCTCTCGAATCATTTTTTGCTGCTAATTGCACTCAGTTATCTAATAACGCGTTCACTTTATACTACACAACCTCACTCGATTACTGAATACTTCTAAACCGGCTCAGAAGAACAACCTATCACCTACTGATCAATTAAATGCTTCCAGCTAGTGACCCCACTGCTAAGAATCAGCAATTGCAATTTTTCCAATTGTTCCTAGAATTTGATAACTTGAGTTGAAGGGTATTAGAAAAAAACGATGGTTTAGAATTACATTAAGAACAATCACAAAGTACCAATCTGACAACTTATTTCAAAGAGAAAGAAAAACCGGAGGTAGAAGCAAAAATTTAGAAAAACAAGCAAACAAACAAAGAGGAGAAAAACAGACACGCACAGACTTGCAATATTAGACAATGAAATACGCGTATTTATAGCGTCCGTATCCAAAGATTTTTCTTAATAAAAAAGAAAACTTTTAAATGATCAGAAAGCTGAAGAGTAGACAGAATTCCTAAAACTTCTGCAGCAAAATATAAATATGTAGAGTAAAATTATATAATTGAGTTGAGTGAATCTGATAAGTCTCGGTTGGTATGGCAAATTCCGAATTTCGAGCCAGCGGTCAGAAAAGATATAATCAATCTCAAGTGACTGAAAACGCTGTCTAGTAAACACGAATACAGCTGCTACCGAAATCTACCACATAAATTAAACCATCGGGTGAAACGCACAAATCGGTGGGACGATCAAGTGCTGAATACTGCGCCGCATTTGTAGATGTGGACGACTGAGGAGGTGAAGATGTTTTTGTAGTAGTATGTGTTGCTGACAAATTGGCTAGTGGTACTATAACACCTTCTCCGCCTGCTCCACTATCAGTGTTACCTACTCCGGCTGCTGGTGGAAGTCCTGGCATTGCATTACCAAATGATGCAACGCACTGCATTCCATCCAAGTTTAACACCTAAAAACAGGAGGAACAACTTGAAGAACCTCATAAAAGCTTTTGGTCAGAACAAACTAAAAAAACCTGACCTGAATCCGATTATTACGTGAGTCACAAATGAGAATGTGTCCTTCATTATCAGTCGTTATTCCTTGAGGGCGGCAAAATGAGCCCTCACTATCACCTTCACTACCATACATTTTCATATCAACTGTACCACGCGACGACATCACAACAAGGCGATGATTATTGAAGTCACTAGAATTAGACCATAAATAAATGATCGAAACTACAGATAAACCAAAGGAAAATTCATAAGTGTAAAAGTACAAGGCCTCAGCATAAATAATACTAAATTTCTTGCCAAAATCCAGAACGGTTGATAAATACATATGTTTTAGTGAAACATACGTAATAACCAGCTGGCCATCATGCAAAAAGCAAACACCGCGAGGTGAATCCAAATTCTTATAATTATAGAGTGAATTATCAAAGCCAAATTTACGAATAAAATGACCTTGTGGTGAGAACATCTGAAATAGAGATTGAATTATATAGGGAATGATTCAAAACAGCACGGAAACCGGTAAAAATTCTTGGAAAAAACTGACCTGGACACGATGATTTCTAGTGTCCGAAACCGCAATTTGATTAAATGAATTTACTGCAACTCCCCATGGATAATTGAACAAACCAGGAGTTCGACCACGTTCACCAAACTTCAGCAAAAAATCACCACGTTCACTAAACACTTGCACACGATGATTGTCCTTATCAGCCACGACTATTTCGTTCTGGAATTTATAAATGTCACTCAAAGAGTTTAAGATGAAAAAAAAAAGTGCATAATTCTTACGCCATTTCAAGATAGCTTTGCAATCCAGTAAAAATAGACATCCGAAAACGCTAAGTACTGATTTAATATTGTACGTTCAGTTGATAATGTCAAAAAAAGCTAACATCACTGCTATGCAAAAATAAATGAAATTTGCCAAACCTTTCTCTTCAAAAGGTTATGTCAAGTTAACTTTAAACTACAATAACTAAAAGGCCATAAAACTGTCAGAGCAAACAAAATTTCAAAAAACTAGCCATGGAATTAACGGTAATGCCAGCAGGACGATCGAACTGTCCAGGACGAGTACCTGGAGATCCAAATTTGTGCAAAAAATTTCCTTCCTTATCGAAAATCTGAAATCTCGTACATGAGAAAGCAGAAAAATGAAATCTTTATTGAACCAAACAAATAAGTAAGTAAATAAATAAATCAAATATAAATAAATTAAGTAAATAAATAAACAAGTGAACGAATAAATAAATAGATAAATAAATGAATAAATAATTAATAAATAAATGAAAACACTTCAGTAGCTCAATTTAGTCACCTGTATACGATTGTTGCTTCTGTCTGCCACAACAATCCGTCCCTTATTATCGCAGCAAATTCCCCATGGGCGACAAAACTGTCCATCAGCACTGCCTTCGGAACCAAATGAGAACAAGGGTCCCGTCTGAGCAATTGTTCCATAGTTTCGACCCTTCCGTGCATAGATTACTGTGGGACAACCACTGCAATTAAAAATTCACTTCTAGAAAGGGCAAAGAATATTGACTTATTTACTGTACAGCAAAGTAAATCAATATTCACTATTTTTTCTGTAATCAACAGAGATGGCCAGGATTTTATGAAATTTTACGAAATATCTGAGAAAAAAAAAAAAAAAAATCGAAACAGACCAGATAGATACACCTCGAATCCTGATATCTAAGAAATGATTGCCTTCATCGGTTGGAAAATAACTCAGCGAATAAACTCCTCCATCCTGCTCACTGTAATCTGTTATGAAAATATTAAAGAAAAAGCAAATTATTTAATACCAAGTTCATTTTGAAATATGGTTTTCTCACTTTTACCACAAGAACCAAATTGTGCACAGGCACTTTCTTAATTAATCCAAAACTTACGCAATGCGTATCTCCAAGATACGTCCCTCGGGACTAAGCAACGAAGCAGACACTTGATGGCTCGTTGACGTACAAGCATCGCCACAGGCGTCACGAGTTTGAACTAAAATTGTGCATAAACGATCACGAATAGCACGCTTATATCCTTCACCAATAATATGTGTTGTTCGTGCACAAGCACCACTTTCTAGTTCGCCTAGCGTACGTAACCTGGAAATTAAAATAATTGAGTTATTATAATAATACATAATCGAATATCTACAAACTGTGATTAAATTTGGAACTCAAGTCACCAAAAGTAAGAACTGTTCGGAAAAAATGATTCCGATAATTGTTCACCCAAATATAAATTCTAACGTAAATGGGAGATAAGATAAGCAAATAAAATATAAACAAGTTTATGTCTGAATGAAAATAAGAGCAAAGATGTCTGACTTTGAAATAAAAGTATTGTCGGGTGGTATGAATTTGATTAAATCAGTCTCATTAGGTACCAAATACAAACATGGTTCCCGTAAAATACCAATCAATGTATCAAATGAATTACGTTGTTGGATTTCCATTCCTTCACCAACTGCTGTCGCAATTTCTGCAGCCTGCAAAAAGTTCAAATAAAGCACATACATCCTAATTTTGAAAGGCGAATCCCCGACCCTCGATCTAAAAATTTCTGTCAATAAAAAAGCATATCTGTCCGGAAAATGACTTACACATTTATGAAACAGCTTAATAAAGCTTCATTTTTCTATTATTATCTAGTAAAATAAGTAAACTTAGTATTTATCTCCATTTTTTTTTTTTTTTTGTGACTAAAAGTGGTAAGAAACATATAAAAAGTAAGCAGTGAAACTCTTACCTTCAAAGCTTCAGTCAAAATTGCATGACGCTGTCCCAGTCGTTCACCTTGTGCTTTCAATGTGCTAATCTTAGTCTGACGAATGGTATCAACGCGTTGCAATAAATCACGCTTGCGTTCTTCCAGCGCACTGATATGCAAATGTATCGCTGATCGAAGTTCGCGTATCGCCGACTGAAAAATTCTTGCCATTCCAAGGATTTAAATCGCAACTGCTTCAAAATACTCCCTCTACTACAAAATGTTGCATTATGCGAGCGGGAAAGAACATTTATCCAAAAAAAAAGACGATTCTTGTTTAGAAGAACGTCTCAAAATTCAATTGAATTTAATTAAAAAGAATTTAATTTTAATATTTTATTTCAAGAAAAGATAAGTTTTATATTATAAATAATCACTGACCTGTACAGAAGCATCCACTCTTTCTAGCATTCGACGAACAGTTTCTAGCGCATCCTCCAAATTTTTCTGGTCATGTTTTGAGCTTGCAATCAGAGCCAGTAATGATGTTCTCAGTTCACCGCACGGTACAAGCTGGTGTTTTGAATGTTCCGCAATACATATATTGCAGAGTGATAGACTTCCACATGTCATACAAGTACAAATTACGGGTGAATCATGGGTGTTGCATGTTTCTGTTTCAAGTAAATTTTCGAATTTAACCGGTTCTCTAGTTGCATTTAACTGTAATGGAGTAATTTTATCCAAATAAATCAAATTACGGACAACATCCTTAAAATTTCAGTAAACGCTACATTTCCAGAAATAATAAGTGAAACAGCTACAACACGACAATCCATGTTTTTCAAATAATGACGCAAGAATTATTAATATACCGAAAGATTTATAACACCTTCAAATATTACCTGAGGTAAAGATAAGCCTTTAAAAGCCTCAATACGCACCACTTTATGTTCACGAGTCACACGCATACGATAATGTGCAACAACACATTCACTGCACAACGTTTCGTCACATTGCATGCAACGTACAGTTGCTACTGCATTATCCTGGAATGAAACACTTCTACTTGTGAAAAAAATTATTGAAAAAATTCACATAAACGATGTTTCGATGAATAGGATGCTTTTTTTTTGTTCATTTAAATGAATATATTCTACTTATAAAATGAGTTGATAAAGATAAAGAACATTTCAAAAATTAGGCCACACGAAATGTCAGAAGCAGATAGCTCCTAAAACAATAGTACAAGAATTCATAAAACTGCTTCCCTCGGCGCACATAGTGCATTTTGGATACTTAACATTGAATGTTTGCTGGATCTCAGCATTTGGAACGGTATGCCAATTTATTGTTGAGGTAGTCGTAAGTTGCTGGGGAGGTAGTGAAAATAATCCTGCAGTAGCTGCAGCACCACCCTGGAAAGTCAATATAGATGGATCAAGCAACGTTCCCGACGTGTCTGACAACCGCTGTGGAGAATAGAATAATTTAGTTCGATGCTGAATAGAAGTCTGCACCTGAAAAACACAGCACATAGACTGTCTGCTCAAAACATAGTGGACTGCTTTAAATACAGAAAAAAATTCCAAAATTTCAAATCAACCTGAACATGCCAAAGCTAATAGCAATTTCGCAAACTTTAAGATGGATTTCATATCGCAGACAATGCACAGATGCTAATCACATACAACTAACAAACTTTCGCGATTGAGGGAGATTGAATCGATGTTTCAGTTTGTTTTACATACTCGAATGACTAGAGGAAACACAGGAAAACATTCAATTTATATCGCCTTATTCGTCAGAAATAAAATTACTTTTAATATGATTTGGGAAATTCCGCGAATCCTTTAAATCATTCCGATTATGAGATACTCAAATCAATAACAAACCGCTGAACGTTGCAATTCGTGCTTAATGAGCGATTTTGGTGAAAGAGGATCCCATATAGAAAAAGAAGAATCGAGAGAGAGGTTTGCAGCAGCAACATCTCCAGAATGTGATGACGGGGTTTCTGGGAAAAGCGGAGATGGACTAGCCGTGATATTAGTTAATGAAGTAGGAAGTCCCCCAACTGCTGCACTGCTTAAACATAGTGGACAGAGCTGCGTTTGGCTGATAATTGAAGCGCACTGACCACAGAATCTGGAAATTGTGTGGATACATTCAATGGCTTTTTCTAAAGCATTTCGGAAAAACTTATGCCTGAAGGGCAGATCATATAACTTGGATATCATTACAAACTCCCAATAGGTATATAACATAGCAAGCCAGGAGCAATTCCATTCTCAGTTTCAGAACACCTCATATGAACAAAATCAAAGGAATTAAATCTAAACCAAAACAACAGACATATAGAAAAACATTATACATGTATCAGTAAGCATTTTGAAATAACTGAGCATTTTGAAATAACTGATGTATCAGTAAGCATTTTGAAATAACGTGACTGGTAGTTGTGCTTCACTGCGGACTTTCAATCCGAATAAATTATGAAGCTCGACAAAAGCGAGAAGTATTACCGCTTATAGTCATGACCTGCGTAACTGTAGCAATCCTAGACAGTACAATTGCTCAGGTTTTTTTTGTCGCAGTGAATTTTTACGAATTAAAACTAGAATAGATAAACTTATGACAATCACTACACACCAATAAAAATCTTTTACTGGTGTAAAAAGTTTCGATTTAACATGGTAGATAATGGGGACCCAAATTAATTCAAATAATATTTTCAAAAGAATCTGAATCTGTCACACCCGTGCTTGCATGGCAGCATAACGAACGAAGAATACGGTTGGATTTTATTGCAGATATGACAGTGACCGCCTTCTTTTGGCTCATCCATTACTGTGCTGGGTGTTGAAAGAAACTGAAATAAGAAAAAGAGACTTAATTTGAAACTAAATTTGCTTTTGTGGAAACCTTGATAGAAGCTACTGGATAATCCTGACAAATGACAGACATTTTGTTAGGCACATATCTGAAACCTGAAAGCAATCGCGTGGACAAGTCACAGTCATTGGTAGAAAAGAAAAATCATAAACTGCAGAAAGAGCTGAACATTTAAGGAAGAGATATCGAAAATGAGTCATAAACGACTCTTCTTTAAGACTGTCACATCCGTATTTGGCAGTTGCATAACGAAAGTTTTTATTGCAGACATGATTTCTGATAGCAGATCGGAGAGCTCAGCAGCAGTCACAATAAGACATGAACCATCCTTTAAATCACAATGAAGAGGAAGAAAATGACCTGAAGTGATAATGTGGATGGAACCGTGGTAAGAGTGGAAGCTGCACTGAGATCGCATGACGTTAAAGGTAGCGGGATCTGCCCGTTATCTTCCTGGTTACCATCTCCATCACGTCTACTCATAGTAACATTGCTCAATTCCCAATATGATTCCACTCGTCACCGCTTCCACCCCCTGTAAACAGCATGATTTTAGAATAGATCATATTGGAAGACAATGCGACTGTGACAGTGTTCACGTTCAGCATACGACTCATTTACAACAGAACTTTTTCACTATGCACTTGATTAGATCTTGCAGGTGCAAAATCGCCACCTAACTATTGCGATGCCCATAATTTACACAATCCAAACAGTTCACTTCGAACCGAACCATTTGGATGCCCTAAACAGATAATAATTATATCAGAATCCCCTAGAAAGGCTTGCAAGTTCAAATTTTAGCAGCACCGATGACGATAGCTGAATAGCAGCGAAGAATACAGACTGCTACTGAACTACTACCACCACCAACTGCACTATGGCCTCATCTTGTACAGCTGAACTAGATCCTCAAGTATAGACTATAGAGGATATGAAGGTCTCCGGCAAGAGTGCAGAAGATTCCGGGTAAGGTAAGAGCGGTGGCAGAGGTAGACAGGTCTCCTTAGTCAAAGTAGTATCCTCTCTCTCCCTAACAGTTGCACTCTCCCTACCCCGCACCTCTCGCAGTGATGTCACGGTATAGTCGGCCTACTGTATGACATGAAGGAGAATGCACGCAGATATGCAAATGCAGCACACGCACGCAACAATACACTGACAGTAACAGCAGTAGTAATGATAGTAGTAGTAGTGCTGCACGGAGAACGAATGCAAAGTGCAGAAGTTTTTAACTGTCGAATAATTACTAGTGCTTGCCCTGATCCCCCCGGATTGGCTAAGACTGCCCTCTCAGATATCGACAAGTTGAAGCACGAAGGAGACTTAAGACTCCAGTGCTTGCTTTCCTTTCCAAAGGCTGAAATGCGACGCAAAGGCTAGACCCAGAGAGACGATGCACTTGCACTCCTCGGGAACGTGACAGTTTTAGACTAAAGTGGCCGACATGTATATGCATGTTTTATGCTCCGTCTGCCCATTACAACGCTAACTGCAAGACAAGCAAGATTTCATCGACTAAAGTCACAACTGCACAACCTGTGATCCGTTTCAAGGACCCCAAAAGTGCAGGCAAATTAACACATTGCTCCCTCTATCCACTGCTCCATTACTGCCCAGACCTGAAATGGAAAGGGTTGAAAACTGCTTGCAAAGACCTGATCTCCCTTCACCACGCCCCTATATAACGTAAGAATGGACGAAATGAATAGAAATGGTCATTTGCAACTGGACCCAGCCTGGAAATTCTCGTGAAAAAGGCTCGTGGAAACTTCCAAACATAGCATTAATTTATGTTTTAGCATTAAAACAGATAAGTTGTATGCGAAATTACAAACAGAATAATGAAAAAATTCTATTAATAAATAAATATCATAACAGCACAAAATTGTCATCTGAACAATCTGCACATAAGTATCATCACAAACAAGCAAAACTTAGTTGTCACTTAGTCCTAAAACATTGCTCAAATAAAACCGTTAGCCACCATCCTATCCTTTGAGGTGTGATCAAGAATCAATCAAAACTGTTCAGAATGAAACAACACATGTAAAATTTAGACCTAGAGTAGTAAAGCAATAGGCGATGTCAAATTCCAGAAGTAACAGCAGAACAAAGACAAGACCGGAAGTCAGATATGCAGAGTGGAACATAATGAAAAATGTCATACAGAGATTATCAGAAGCCGTGGGTCCCTATCCTTTAATCACAGCAATAGGGCGCAACTTGACGGTTTTTTTGCTGATACCTGCTTCATGACACGTATTCACTACATCCGTTACATTTTTGTACGACTCAGGTGCCTGAATTTTAAAATTTTATGCAACGCTTAATTTTCTTTGTTGCACTGTTCGTAAACCAATTACGGTGGAATTTAACCCATGAAGTTTTCTGATGAAATTAACTGATTCCAAACTGAATATTCAAACTGATACAAGGATGGGCAGCTTAATTATTCAGTCGAGTAAAGGAATTAAAACCATGAGTATTGTTTGAACATGATGATATTCAGCCTACAACATTAGGCTGGTTGAGAACGTGTAATGAATGCTTGAACAGTTCTGATGATCAAAATCAGTCAGCTGTAACCATAAACTTTCGCAACACGGTCTTTATCCAGTCTACCGTCCATAACAATAAGGAGAAAATAAATAAAGAAGTTTTGGATACAATGAAGCTCACCTCTTCCATAACCAATTTTGGAGAAGCTACACGAACTGATATACCCATTGCTTGCATTCGATCTAAAACTTCTTGGAAATCTATATTTCGTCTCGACTTAGCACGTGACAAAGCTCTACCCTGAAAGCGCTGTCACTTTATAAAAATTTGACAATCCCTTCATTGAGAGAGCTGCAATATCCCTCAACTAAAAACAAAAAAAAAAGTACAGCACATGTGTCATATTTGAATATATTTCCTATGCTAAAATTAAAAAACGAAAAAGCAAAAAAAATAAAAAATAAAAAAAGAAACCGGATGTATTATTTTCTCATATTTCTATTTTTACCAAGAAGATGGCTTACCGCTCCATGACAAGTAGTAGCAAATGTTTCATTCATTCCTTGCTGTGTGCCAGTCAAAACGTAACTACAAGTACCCATTGTACCACCAATTAGCACTGGCTGTCCTTCAAAAAAGCAAGTTTTTAAAAGCGATAATATTTCCTGAGAGAAAAAAGGCAGTGCTTTTATAATTATTTTAATTCTAACTTTTGAAAAAATCCGAAACTGAACAACGTCGTTAGAAAGATCGAGACCTTCTCGTAAATTTTTCCTCCCACAAAGTGTATAAAGACAATTTTTGAGCTAGAGTGTACAAGAGTATTCAGAATTTTGCATGTGAAAACAAGTATTCAAATTTTCAGTCACTTGTTAAAAGTACGCCAGAAAAGTGTCACCATAATAGCATAATACTCAAAAATTTACAGTGAAGAAGTTATCTGATTTCCACTCGAAAAAGAAACTACAAGGGTTTTGCTGTCATTTTCAATATAAAATCGCCAAATCAAAGGAATAAAATGACCTGTAAGTTGATAATCTACGGGAATCAGAGGATGATGAGGAGGAAAAGCACGCGTTGAACCCTTCCTATGCACGCACAGCTGTTTTGGCCTTCCGTCTATTAGGTGTTCCTCAATTTTAGCAATATTATGGCTGACATCATATATCACATGCATGTCGAGATCATCTGGTGACATAGTGAACACTTTTGCAAAAGCCTGCAATCACTATAAATTGCTTGTCATTTTTTTCCCTTTGATAAGCACTTTTATTACTATGAAATTAAGACATTTAAATGTCCAATTCATTTAAATTATCGAAAGAGAAGGAAATTTCACCTGTCTCGCACAAAAGGTCATACAAGATCGATTCACCCATGCAAAATTTGCAGCGGCCGCCATGCCCTTAAGGTAATCCTGGCCTAAAAAAAATTAAAAAAAAAAAAGGGACTAAAAAGCTGAAGCAATTGATTCCAAGACAAGACTTACAAAATGAACAAAAAACTAATTTCTTAAAAAAGGAAATTCTACCTTCTACAGAATTAATCCTTGCACAAGCCAGCTGACGGTCATTGACAATTATCTTATCTCTTTTCATTGCTTTTTCCATAACAACTAATGAATCCGTAGCAACCTGATGCCCCAAACCACGACTGCCACAGTGGATCATTATGCAAATTTGACCTGAAGTGTTAGTAAATTATCAGTCCAGAATTTGCAGATGCAGTAAATACAACACATATTGAGCACATCAACTTTCGACTATCGCAATGAATCATTACACAAAGCAACATAACTGCATGCTAATTTTCGATGCACTATGACACATCAATACACAACAAACACAAAATAGAGTAACCTAATCTGTCAATGCCCATTTTACTAGCCGCATATTCATCATATATTTCATCGACGACTTGTACTTCGCCGTAATGATTTCCAGCTCCCAGAGTACCTAACTATAAATGAAACTGCTGAAATAATTTTTAATATCCCTTCATTCAACCACTATCCTTCATAAATGATTAATTGGACAAAAGATTTTGAAAGTGAATAAAATTTCGTGATTTTTTTTGCAAAGCTATAACATACACATAGTAAACCTGTGGAAGTCCCCTTTTTTTTGCACGAGGAGAAACTTTCGCAGCGTCAGCTTGAAGCATCCGTCCATATTCTTCACAATGTTCTTTATCTTCTGCCCACGAATAGCCTTCACGTAGGGTCCAATCCATACCCATTTCAAGGCATTCCTGAGCAGAAATATTTGTCTTTGGTTTTTTTTCTTGTTTTTCTTTTTTTCTTTTTTTTTTTTTTTTTCAGACTAGACTTCAACGTACCTCGAACTGCTGAGCTCCGATTGGAATGATACCCCTTGAACCTACACCAACTGGGATATGATCAAATAATGACTGGGCAAGCTGCTCTTTTATCGGTTGCACATCCTTCTCAGAAAGGTTCGTACGAATTAAACGCACACCACAGTTAATGTCAAAGCCTACACCACCTAAAAAAGAATTGTAGATAAGTTCACTTTTTTAATGATAGTCTCTACATTATATATCTAATTCTCCTATATTTTCCATTTCACATATTCTTTCCTACTGAAGATCACAACTTCTACTTTTTAATTTCCATTTATAAACATTTCTTGAAACATCTACTCTCTGAAAATTGTAGCGCCTGAAAATTTCAAGTAGCACATGATGTCAGTTATGGATAAGGTTTATTAAAAGCTCAAAATTTACCCTCACATGAATGAATGATTTTAACCTGGACGTTAAAATAAATGAAAATTTCTTTTGAAGACTAAACACCTCACAGCAGAAAAACTGAAAGCACGATTGACAAGTTTATATGATAATCACAAGATTAAAGATTAGATTTCCTATTTCAAGCATTTCTTGGCTCTGCTATCGATCAACTACTTCCCTTTACTATATTTTATAAGACCTGATCGATAAATACTAGCCACCAAACTTTATACTACAGAGTCTATTTCAGGCTTTCGGGAACGTCATAAGGATCTTTCACAATAAATATAAAAGATAAAGAAAAAACTGCTCATTAAGAAATACCAAAACTTAATGCGTCTGTCAAATAGGGTAGGAAACATAAAATGATAGTAAAATACAAGGACAATTAATAGTAATACTGAAATAAAAACACAGAAGCCATAAGCGTAAATTTAAACTTGTAAACAGATATATAGCAAAAGTTAAATCACATAATGCAGCTTAAATTACTGCGGAATTCGAACACATATAAAAAAAAGAACCTGGTGACACAACAGATTCCGGATTAGAAACATCAAATGCAGCAATATTTCCTATTGCAAAGCCATAACCGGAATGTATATCCGGCAGACCAATAGAAGCCTGAAATTCCTCGTAAAAAATTTTACTCAGAAACAATGGAACAAATTTAGGAGGTAATGGAAATCTTAACTTACGTTAACTATAGCTGGAAGTGCTGCGACATTCCCAATTTGGCGTACCGCAGGCAGGAAACCGCCAATGCCATCCGATCTACATGCATTCTTCAATTCTTCAAACATCAATTTTTCCAAAGCTTTATTGACGTAAAAACGCCCCTCAACCTAAACATTATTAATAAGGCTGCACTCGAGATTCTGCCCATTGTGAGACTACAAAAATCTTAAGTGTCTCAGCCAAACTGAGGATGTTAAAGTCTCAACAAGACAGACAGTCTCAAAGACTGCACCTCCAGGATTACAACTTACTTTCATATTTGGAACGAATTCCTTTTTGATTCTGTACATAACATCTGTAACGCGTTCAATATAACTACATTCCTCGTCGTATGTTCGCGGCATTCCTGTATTATGTTTTATGCTTCATTCAGTGCCATTCTTACATGACATCGACTGCACTTACGCTTCATGTAAAAATGAATTCTTGGCCAATTCATTTAATACTGCTCCTATCTACGTCTAATTGAATCCTTCAGTTCTATTTCGACTAATTCAATCACTGATTTGTTACAAAGCAACTGATTTTAGTTTATACATGGAAGAGAGGAACTAACTACCATACTCCTACCGTTCACTGCACGCTTCCTAAATGACCTTTCTCCGGCTTACAAGCAGTCATTTCACTCAACACATTTGAGAAATAAGCGACAGCGATCACCCTCATTACGGACTGCTTCTTAACTCTGAAGGTAAATCTCGGAAAACACAACTGCTTTTACCTGAGCCACTTCCCAAGTCTCCAATCGCTCACTCTAGCGCACCACTCTTTTCTACATTGGATGAACCGTGTACAATCTAAACCAGCCCTAATTTACCGACCGTATCTCATTATGCACAGTACGGAGTCTCAGGGTTGCCGGTTTACAACTAAGGTATCTAGGAGAGATGTAACTTTTGCTATCACGACATCGATGTAAGGTTAGCAGTGCAATACTATAATCAATCAACTCTTGAGAATGTGACAAATCAAAATTGGAAGTGACAAATAGAGTGCAGCATAGATGCAACATATAACAGTATTGCAAACTGCAATAAAATATACCTTCCTGTATGTTCGCAGGTACCGCGGCCTTCCGTTTGCTGCTCTTTCCTTCCTGGTATTTCCCCGTATAAATTTTATTTTGTGCAAATCTACTCATTCACTGTTTACATACATACAAATGTACAATGTGTTCAGTGTGTACACTGTAAGGATGAGTACAGAGAAAGCTTCTCTTCGAGACTCCGCTGTGCAGTATGTGGCATATCCAAACACTTTAGTGTTATTGCCTTGCTGATTCGTTTTCTAATAATTCCAGTTGCTTTTCGTGTATTGCATCACGGATAACTTTTTGAAGTTTTACGTACTCCAATCGATTCATACTCCCAATCTCACGTAATGGATAAATCAACGAATTGCCTGAAGCGTAGTGAAACTATTCATAGCAGTGGGTCATCGTATCAACA
Source organism: Setaria digitata (assembly GCA_003640385.1). Classification (NCBI taxonomy): domain Eukaryota; kingdom Metazoa; phylum Nematoda; class Chromadorea; order Rhabditida; family Setariidae; genus Setaria; species Setaria digitata. The sequence continues at coordinate 25,890 of RCAB01000467.1, read as the reverse complement.
ATGCATCAGGAATATCTTCCACTTTTGACTCTTAGAGTATTCCAGCATTTCTCTTTCATACTATTCAATAATGACTAAACAGCAGTGAATTTACTCATATTTATTTATATTAGAAACAGGGAAATTTCAAAATTAAAACAATATTTTGAAAATAGATCTTAAGACGAATCACTACACGTACTGTACTGATCTTCCATTTCTGCAAATTTCTTTTTGAAATTTAAGATCGAGATGTAATGAAGCAAATTTTCCACCCTTTAAGATCAAAAAAGCAAAATGGGAGAGTTGCTTCTCCGTAAAACTTACAAAATGCAGAATATTCGTCCTCCCCAGCGACTACTGTTGATTCCGATGGCTCTCCGTCTATAGTATTCGAAGTTGAAATCATGGCTTTTCTTATTCTACAGCGTCCATCCATAAAGTGCCTTCCCGAAGCAACAGTTGTCAGATTCCTGTCAGCATTTCTTTTCCCAAGAAAAGATTCCTGACGAATAAGTGCCGCATCATTTATTTCATCACATACAGAAGTATTTGTTTCCGAAAAAGAACCACCACCATTGTTCAACCGATCAAGAAACATCATAGCCGAGAAATACTTCCAGCGTGGTTGTATCAATTTCCCAGACGCATCTATTTTCATCTTCTTCCGTAATTTAAAATATGAGTCTTTCAAATTTTTCCACTGTTTCTCAATGTCGTGGCCTAAATAAAAGAATCAAACACGATCATTTAAGTTCAAGCGACCAATCACAACACTCTATTGATGCATCGTGGCTAAGATTACGTTAGCATCGAAGGTTAGTGCTTTTTAGGCGTTTCAAATGTATGCAAAAAGAAGCTGTCACAAATTCTGCTTCGTCATCAGCAGTTCTTTCTCACGTATTTTAGCTTTATGATTTTCGCTCTTTTAGCCTATTTGAAATCCTGTAATTTCTTTTCGTAACAGTTTCATTCATTCTTATAGCAGTGATGTGAAGCTTCACTTCTTCCTTCAGTTTAAGAGTTTACAGACCCAATAAGTGATGAATTCGTTTGTTTAATTAATTTGAATAAAAGAAGAACTCAAAGTATGCACTTACAAGAAAGTAAGTTTTCGTCGGTGCTAAGAAGTGCAGCAATTTCAATGAAATGATCTTTCCGCTGTCCCAAATTTCTTAATTCTCGACCGTGATCCCAAATTGCAGGTCGCAGGTAAACAGCATCAATAATAGAGAATCTCAGTTCATCGTTTATTTTACCCACAGTTTGTCGACTCTCCTGATGATGCGGAATATGATGCTCCAATCCCATCTCCATTTCGCTGCTTTTATCCACGGGTATCTGTAAACTGTTTTCTTTTTTCGCTAACTGAAAAACAGCAATGGAGCGACAGCTCCTTCACGTCCTTATAATACTATTTGTCTTGTTACTTTTGAAATGTCTAATTTAATAACTGAAATTTATTTTATATTTCTATTTGCACATCCTGATTTATTTTTCCTTCGGTACTTCGTAAAAAATAGTTTTGCTTTGTGATGCTTGACTCTATTCTTCAAACAAAAAGCACATAACTAAGGTGAATGCAATTCAGAAACACTGCAAAAAACTTTTTCTAAACTTCCGCACTTCAGCAGTATGTGCAGTTTCTTGGGCAGGAAAAAAAGAGGATAGCAGAAAATTATTAATTTCAAAAATACACTGTATAAAATTAAACCAAATCTAACAAAATTAAACTCTTTATAAAATGAAACACGAAAGAATTTCTTCGGAACTATTTCTCAAAAGCAATAAGTTACAAACCTCCACAAAAACGCCTTCGTGTTCATCAGGAAGTACAGTTTCAACATATGTAGTACTTGTTGCTACCGTGGAAGCATCTGCAGCACGCATTGCAACACGGATTGCATCTGGAATAACATGCGACGACTGATTGCTAACACTCCGTGTCACCACCGTCCCACCCCGTCCTCCACGACAAAATATTGAGGAGTCGATCTTTACGTATCAAGCAATTTTCAAGTACCAAGCAGTTTCTCCTTCAAAACAGATATATACTCCGAACATGTGATAGCGGAACAGCGTAGAACAGCGCTATGAAACTTCTGAACACTTCCAATCCTTCTTTTCCTAAACAAGATTTCCAGTATGGAAAACGGTTGAAACTAGTTCCAATTCAATGGCCAATATTCGTTCACTAACAACATTTCTATAAGTTCAATCGTCAAGAAAATTAAAACCTGGTGTAACTACGCAAATTACCGCTGCAGCAACTTCGTTCCTTGCTGACAAATTTGAGCAAACCAGAAAATATACCGCAAATATCTCTAGCACAGTTTTGACACACTTCATACTATTGTTTTCATGCGCTGAGCAACATCCTGTAATCTTTGAAGATAACAATATCCACGTTTTTCGGCAAAACATACCAATTAACCAAGAGTACTTTCAATCCGACCTTTTATTCAAATATTCCACAAGAAAAACACCGTCGACAAAGCAGTTATAGCAATAAATGGAATGGATGTCACACTTAGCTTTTCAAAACAAATGTAGACCACACTGAATTCCCTATTTTATTTCAGTGAGTTCTCCATTAATCTTTTGCGCGTTATTTTTTACTACTTTTGATTTATAGTTAACAATTGAAAACGAATGAATATAAGATAAATGATGATGCTTAAAATTTATTTTAGGCCGGAAGATGAAATATAAGTGGATCCCGTTCATTAATTCAGCTTGGTAACACTTAACAATTTCCTGATACACTTCAATACAACTTGTTGCTATTTCGTGCTGCAAATCAGTCATATGTTTTGAACCACACATCACCTATCACTTACACTACTTTGTGGACATGAAGATTCTGGGAAATTATTCTGAATATTCTATCTGGGTATCTCATTTTCTGCTATTGATTTCCAGCAACGCTTGCAATAATGTTCTTCTCTAGGCCTGACATTTCTTCTGCACCGTTTACAAAATTCCCGTTCACAAGGCACCGAATGAATCACGATTTCTTCATTGCTGCTGTCACGTTTTATTTGAACCATCGAAACACCAAGAATTTCCACTAGTTGCGAATGAAATGAACAAGATTCCGCTTGTAGTGAGTATAACTTTTGAAGAATAACATCGGGGCCTGTTATGAGAACTCCCTAAAAACATGAAATGAAACAATGTAGTCAGCAAAATGAATATAAAACTTCCTATATAAATATAAACTTAAACTTCCTTCGATCTATCATACTTCTTCATACTGTATAAATAGGCATAAACATAGTAGTCATTTATCTGGTTTATTTAGAAACTAAAAAAGCAGTAAAATATGCACCAGTCGAGAAAGATCTTTTTGTCCATGCTGTTCCAATACTTTAGCTCGAACACTGAGAGCAGAATCCATCACGGCGTACAATTCTGGCACATTTGAATCATCAGAGCAGTAAAATTGATTACATTTTCTAAAAATGAGGATGCCCAAAGAATAAAAGTAAATTTTTTATCCAACCAATGCTTGATTTTAAGCAGAAAAGCTAGTTTTAACATCTTGAAAAAGATAAAAATCTCTCTCATAAATAAAATCCCAGCAATGATAGGATTTTAAATGATTTTTCACCTTAATGCAAGAGAAGGATCCTCAATGCACGGATGATGCATGAAAAATTCGGTTACCAAATGAGGCAGTATTGGAGCAAGAAGTGCTGCTAAATTCAGTCCAACTTTTGCCAGCGTTTCTTGAGCACTCTGTCTCTCAAAAAGCGTACCACAATAAAGTCTATTTTTTATGCTGCTCTGAAATACAAATAGCGAAGCAATTCAAACAGTCCGTCCTAATTCATAAATTGGATAGAGAAGGGCTGCATAACATTAAAATTAACTAACTAATCTGTTAAAAAATGACTATAAGTTAGTCAGATTTACTTATTTCGATGCTTAACAGATAATATGATTTTTAGAAAAATGAAGTTAGGCACTCCCTACAATGTAAGGTGAATTGAGTGGATGCTGCAAGAATTGCATATATTCGTTAACCATTAAAGGAAAACGATATTCGTTCCAATTTTTGAGACATCGCTGTGTAAACTTTGCTAATTCTTGCAGAATATACTGAAAACATTTTTTTGTATTTATTGAAGTGATACATAAGCCAAAATAAACTCTAAAACATGAAATGATAAACAAATTACTACAACATTTTAACAAAGCGAGATTTCCCAAAAATTACTCAACAAATTTGGAATGAAACACTATGGAAACAGGAATGAAGCTACATAAGCAGAAATATTTCTCTATCTGATCTGTGACTCGTTCCTTTATAACATAAAAAAAATTTTTCACGAAGTTAGAAACACGTACCCTATCAATATAAAATTTTTCACCGCAATAAATGGCTTCCTTATAGCCATTAACAGCACCAAGAAGAAACCAGAATGAAGTACGCAGCTGTGTATAATTTCTTTTAATTTCTCCCAATACCGAAGAACCAATTTGCGCTTTATCGCCTTCACATCCATACTGTGCTACCCAGAGACGTAGACCATCAGCACCATGAGCTTCCGCAGTCAAGGAACCATCTGTAATCTGCTCGGGAAATCAAATAGATAAAAAAAAGAAAAAAAAAACCTCAGAATTTCAACAAAATTTTCAAGGAAATTTTCAGCAAAATTTTAAAGCGACCTCTCGAGGATTAATAAATGAAAAATAAGAGTGCAAATTATTAATTGTTTGATGAAACTAACTGAATTATATTTAATAGATTCTTGTGACATAGATAAAATAATTTATCAGAATGTATAGCAATAGTGAGTTCTTTCTCAGCTATTTAATGAACAAATTCACAACAGATAATGAAAAATGAACCAGTTCAGGGTTAACCACATTTCCAATTGATTTGGACATCTTTTGTTCATTTTCATCCACTGCAAAAGCATGAACGTAGATGTACTTGTATGGCAATTTATTCTGAAATAGAAACAATGGTTTATAAAAGAATGAGAATGAGCCCAGATATCTACATGAACAATTTGATAGAAAACTATTAAAATTTGGTGCAAGCGTGGACCAACAATTAAAGATAAAATCTGTTCAGTCACTATACTAGATTTTAGTGCTCATACTTTCTTTCGCAAATGCATTTCATGTGATAATAGTTATAAAGCTAAGGTAAACGAATTACTTTAAATATATTTGTTTCACGGTTTGTTTCAAGCAGACTTTTTAAATTTAAAACGAACAGTCAAAGCAAATGAAGTTAACGAAAGTGACTGGAACCAGCCTCGGAGCTGGTCAACGCCTTCCACAACCAGATCAACAGGTCCCGTCCTTTGGCGTGTCGATGCCCATGCAATCCCGCTATCCATCCACACATCTAGTATATCGCGTGACTTCTCCAATTTTTCTCCTTCGACTCCATACTTACTTCTTAACTGTAATATTTAAATGAATCGAAAATTAGACATGGAATTTCCTTCATATTCTGATAACTACAACCAAAATACAAATAAATTAGTTCTTTTTTCTTCCAAAATAGAAAATGTAATGTAAAGGACAAAATAACAATCAGCCGATTGTTGCGCTGTGCAATGAACTAAAGCATTTCCAATGAAATCATACGAAACTTCAATAAATAATACCTACCTCTTCAGGAAATAGTTCATTCGCACTGTGTTGCCACCAGATGTCGATGCCATATTTCTCAATGCGTTCTGCTATAGAATCAATGATATCCTCACCTATAACAACGCTGCCATCCATCCTGTAGAATACAGGAATTGGCGTACCCCAGCATCGCTGCCGCGAAATACACCAAGCAATTCGATTTTTCAGTTGTTTTAGCAAAGCATCTGACTTATCTAAAAAGAAAAAAAAAATGCTAAATTGTTAAACAGTGAAAGCAAAAATCTTACAATCAATAGAAAGGGTAACGAAGAAAAATCCTGACTTTGGAATAATGCATTATCAAGAAATACATCATCGAAATCAAATTAAATAATCAGAGTTGAAAAAGAAAAAATTATGTCAATAAAATTCACTATAAATCACCGACTTAACTTTGGAAACTGCAAAATTAGGAAGTATGGCTAAGAGAAGTGCAAAATTTTTGTTACATAAATATATATATATAAATTCTTGTTCTTATTTCATCAATGAAGTGAACTACCTGAATGAGGACTTCCTATAGGCAATCCTTCGTTTTCAATTGCTTTGGCTGCTTCAATACCAACTTGCGAAACATCAAGGAACCACTGTTCACTACTGCGTACGATCACTGGCTAAAACTGCCTAATATTTTTATATTATATATCCAATAAAAAATTATTGATAGTTTACTATCTATTCGGTAAAAAATTGCTCTTAATTACAACAGTTGGTAAATTCCGTTTTAGAACATTTTTGATGGATAACTAACTAGCCTAGAATATTTACTTAAAATTCTATTTAATAGCTTCCCATAATTTCATCCAAATTACACGAAGTTAGCACCTGTTTTGTCCTCCAATCATAAGGATACTGATGCTTATAAAGATGAATATGTACAACGTTTCTCCTGAGCATTTGCAATACGGCAACGTTTCCATTCTTCAAAACATTTTTACCCTGTAAATCATGACCAAGATCTCTCGTATAACAGCCCTGTTCATCCACAAAACACCGTACTTTTTCATTAAGTTTTAATGCAACCTGAAACAGAATAATAAAGCGGTATTAATGCAAGACTTTTTTCATAGAGGACTGAATTAAAAATCCTCCAAACTCTTAAATTAATGCCCACAAGTGACTAAAAACCATATACCTTGAAATCATCCCGACCATGCGCATAACTTATATGTACGAGTCCGGTTCCAACGGTTGTAGTTACATGGCTCGCCTCTATCAATGGCTGTGCTAAATCAGTGAACATACAACTTCGATACATGAGGCCTTCCAGTTCAATACCAATAAAAGTACACAGAATCCTCGTCCTGATTTTTGTTTCTTTTTCAAAGATGCTAATTAGATCCTTTGCCAAAATGTATAAATGACGCGTTGGGCAACTAAAAACAGATCATATTGTTCTTAGACTGACACTAAACAAATCACTTGATAAAATTATTAATTAAATATCGCCAGATTCGTTAATTGTCCTTCCTTCTACTCTGGATTATTAAAGATTCAAATATGCACAAACCGATGATGCCTTTCGATAAGTAACTCCACTACTGCATAAACTGCATCCTTTTTGTATGCAATTGCATTATTCATTGGCAATGTCCATGGCGCTGTTGTCCAAACTAATGCATAAAGTTTTGTTGGTCGCTCTTCTATTTCACATTTAGACAGAACTGATCGGGAATTTATTATCTACAAATATTTTAGCTCGGATTTTCGTTATTGCTAGATTTAGGGTTCAGAATATGTGATATAAACTGTATAAACATTTAATTTGTAACAGTAAACAATCACCGTCTAAAATCATCAAAAATTACCAAGTAACGATAAAAAGCAGCCAAACTACTATGCTCGTTATACTCCAATTCCGATTCAGCTAAAGCTGTAAATGAAGTTGGTGACCTGAAAATGGAAAACCTTCGATCACCAAAATAAAATTTAAGTTTATTAATTTTATTAAATATAAGCAAAACACCAGCTTAAAACGGAGTAGAAGTCCTTGTTACGCGCTATATAATTGCTTGCTTGTCTAATTTCGAATTATTTTAATGAGTGTGGAAAAAAAATCACCATGACAAAAATAACTGAAAATGGGTCAATACAAGCAATGGAAATAATCGCAAACTCACCAATACACTGGCATGAAGGCTCGGTAAATCAACTTGCGTCTGTAAAATTCACCAAAAAGTCTAAGTTCTTCCGCAACATATTCCTTGTTCATCGTATAATAAGGATTTGCCCAATCAGCCGTGACAGCCCATCTTTTAAATGAATTTTGTTGGGAAGCAATTGAATGCAATGCGATCTGCCGAGCCGCTTTCCGCGTATCAATGGGCGACTTTTTCTAAAAAGCGAATTTTCTAACAATAAAGAATTGACAAAGGAATAAGTTTGCTGTGTCGTGAAATCGAAGTTTCCCATCTAAAAACCTTAGAACACTCAAGGACTGATATGAAATAAGAGAACAATTCATCAGAAGGAAACTATTCTTAGTAATTACTGCTCTATTAAATTACGGGAAACTAAGAACTTTTTGTGGATTCCCTTCTTCCACTTTTAATTCGATTGGAAGTCCATGACAATCCCATCCTGGACGAAACAAAACACGCTTTCCACTGTAAACTTGAGTACGAACAACAAAATCCTTCAAAATTTTATTGATAGCATGTCCAACATGTGCATCACCATTTGCATAAGGTGGGCCATCCAAAACTTCAAATCTGAAACATAATGAAATTTCAAGTGAAACACACTGTTTTATAAAAATAATGTATCGTTAACGAAATCAATGAACTACCGAAGCAATTAACGAAAACAGAGTTGCGATACAGTAATTCAATGAGTGTTACACTTCTTCTTTGTTTTTTACTAAAAAAAAATGCTCAGAGAACTCATAAACTAACATTGGCAGTGACTGTCTAGTCGGCTCCTTTAACTGCCAATCATAAAATTCTTCGAATTTTGCTAAGTTTGCGAGCTCTAAATCTAATCTGATTCTTTCGCGAGGTTTTATGAATTTTTTAAACGAAGTTCTGGGCAAGAAAACCGTTTTAATATGTTCGTTTCCAGAAGAAAATTGCTGAAATTGCACGAAATGACTTCCCAATAAGTCCTGAAGAAATCCGAAATGTTAGGTTATTATATATGGTAACAACATCATATAAACTAAAGATAAATCTAATTTGCTAAATACTGACATAAGCATCGTTAAGCCATAAACAGCAATAATTAGTGGAACATCTGATAGACTATGGCATATTACTAAGGAAAATTCATTTATTTTTTATCCTCCTCTGATTATATAATCGTTAATTTAAAAAAAAAAAAAAAACTTATTTTAACGTGACAAATATTCATCAAGTTTCTCCACAATGCACCGCGCATGATCTACGTCGAAATGGTCCAGGCCCAATGAAAACAGGAAATTACACCGTTTATTATGTTCAGCCAGTACTCTTACAAAACGATTCAGGAGAAGGTCGAAATCACCCTCAAGAAAAGCAATTTGAATAATTAAAACCATTCAGGTATCGCATCTCCAAATGAAAAATTGATAATTCCATAGAACAAAAAAAAAAACAGGGGAGGAGCATTATTCTGAAAAATTAAGAACTAACTAGTGGCGGACCCAAAAGAACCTTTATATCGTAATCAATGTTATGTGTCGACTGAAGCTTAGAAGTAATGGCTGCTGCAGGAAATATTACCTGAAAGATAGAAATCTCCTCTACAAATGAGTTTTCAAGATCGTATCAAAAGACTGGGAAAGAAATCCTCTTTGTACAAATTATTGAACAAGAAAAAAAGTACGACTTACCTGAACAATCTGCCCAATCTTCTCGATATCAGAAATGATTACAACGTTTATGTTATCGAAATGAATTATGTTGAAACGTGTTTTGTTGCCACTGTACTCAAACGATAAGTCAACAATTGATGGTGATTGTAGATCCCCTAACATCAAACTGAATAAATGTTTAAGTTCTTTTAATGCACTGCGATATTTCAGCGAAAGGTGAACTGAACTGTCACCACATCATACATCTTTTAGTATTTCCTAAAAAGACAGAAATTCCAAGGTTCATTTACTAAAAAAGAAAACAAACCAAGGCCTTTCCCTGTGCGCATTATCAATTAAATATAGTGGAATTTATGGATGATAAACTGAATTTGTCCTATTTCCTGTCCCAGTTTCACCATAACGAAAGAGGCAATAAAAAAGTTCACTTAAGAGAACTGTTCCCATCAGTTCACATAAAAAAATTGGACTGGATTGCCAAAGCAGCATTATATTTCGCATCTTACAAAACAATGTTATACATGTGAAAAAAAGAACAAACAAAAATTATATAATTATATTTTATATATTCTAAACTGTTGCAGACAAAATGAAGTAATGCGCAGCATTTATCTCGGATTTTAAAATACATGCAGCAATGTTTCGCGGTTGATAAAAATAGTTTTAAAAAAAGACAAAAAAAGAAAGCAATTGCAACATCTGACCCTTAAATGTCGCGGTTGAAGAAACAACACTGATGAACTTGAACCCGACAAAATACCTTGATGCATTTAAAAAATAAGGATCTTTACACTGATACATGAATAATGTCTCTTCCTCAAAGGGATCATGACAACCAAAATATTCTTAGTAAAGCCTAAAAGAAAATTTTTGACAAAAAGAATTAAGTTAGTATAAAATTTTGTTTTGAAATATATATTGAGAATAGATATTTTCGTACAACTGAATTAGAGTTACTGAGAAACAAGCTTCCTCACTCAGTCACATTTGTTTTGCCAACAGATACAGGAAATATTGAAATATCGAAGTGATTAAAAACAGACTGCATGCCTTAAGTGTACAATGAATAAGAAATTAATAAGCAAGCTATGAGGATGAAGCAGTTTTGCACAACTTTTAGCTAAGCTTCATGCAATGTTCACTTCTTTAGCTGCGCTAAGATCGTTTTCAGTTGGGAGATCCTTTGCTCCAAAGCACCAGGTTGTGCACTCAATACCGGATGTGACCTGAAAATTTTCAGAATGAAAATCACTGCGTGCTAAACTCGAAGTTTTTTAAAAAGTTAATATATTTCAAAGAAATGAATGGAATTACCTCAAGGCAAGTGCAAGGAGATAGGTGTACTCTAGATGTGAGAATATTGCTCCCCGCTCAACAATTAAAGCCAGCAACTGATCAGGATCGTGATTAAGTAATTCGAAAAATACTCTCGCTCTTTCCAGCTCACTTTCGCGATGCCCTGTCAGTTGACTCAATCGTTGCTGTACAGCAAAAATATTCCGACAAACACGTTTCTTTCCATTCTCGTTCAATTTCTGCATATGCTGGCTGAAAATTTCTTATTTTAAAGCAAGTGAAGAACTCCACTAGAAGAGGAAACGAAATGTTTGTCCTTTGGCATGTATTCTTAATATTCCAATCCTGGAGAACATCACTCTGAAATTTGTTCGTGAAATTTCGTGATCAAAATTTTTTGTGGCCAAAATTAAATGCATAAATTAATTACCTGGAATGAATGAAGATAGAAGCAGAAAGATGACCTAAGCCGTCAAAGAGATATTTCATTTTATGTGGAGGGAGATTCGTGCTAAGTACCTGATGGAAATGCGCCATATCACGACCAAAATCAATTACCTACAATTGGTTTAAAACTGTAATGGTACACACACATAAAAAAAAATTAGACAGAGATAAAAGAGAGAGAACAGATTTAAAAGAGTGGAAATGTCTACTTACCTCGTTATCGAGCTCATCATGCGGTAATGACGGCCGAATGCGAGCCAATGGCAACAAATGGAAGAAACAATGTACACGAAGTTCAAGGTGAATTATTAATAAACAGGTATCAGCTTTCGCATCCAAACTTGCCAATCTTGAATCTAGAGCAGTAGCAATATGCTCTTCCTAAAAATTAGTTAATTTCGTCAAAGTGCTAAATTAATCCATGTAGACCACTTTTATTCTCAACTGTTGGACTTTATAAGAATTAAATGAAACTTTTCTTTAAATGTTATAAAATTAAATACCACCAACCGACTGATGGACGATGCCGTTTTCATCTGCTCTGTGCAACTGCACAACGCATTTACGCATTGCATTGCAAGATGATTCTGGAAGTCTGTCGATGAGGGAACGCATATTGCTACAGAACCATTTCAGTGATTCATGCATACATGCGAGGGAACGAATTACTTCAATATCAGTTATCAATTCATCTCGAGCAAGCTGTTTTGCTGTTCCCAGATTACCTAAAACAATTTGAACAATCAACTTCATAATAATCTAAAAACTTTGGATTTCAGGCATAACCAATTCTAATGTCTTTGATTTATAGAGAACTGGGAAAATTTACCTATAAGAATTTCAGATTCTCTTTCATTCCGGTAACAAACATCACTTTCCGATTCAAAAATGGGTGAAGATGCCGATGGCGTGTTTAGCGAAGGAGTAGTAGCTTCATAGTTGCTCACTGCGAACCAGTTAGGCAAACTCTTTAACAAACGAGATATATCTTCATCCACTGCCCAAGCTTCGCTTATTTTACGTTTTTCTCCACCTCCATCTTCATGGCTAGTATGTGAAATCTGAATCTCAACAATACAGAGTACTATTAATCAAAACTAGCCTTTTATCAATACCGCATAAATAAGTTTTCGGATCAAAAGCTCGAACATGGAATGGAAAACTGGAAGAAAGTAGGAGTTGAACTACCAGACAATAATTTGATAATGAACGATTCCAGTGGTACTACAGCTGTATATACCAGTATCTTTTATTTTAGTGTTTTTGGTAAAATATTTTCACTGTGTAGCAAAGTAATGTAACAAAGTGCTTCTTCCAAGGTATGTACTAATTACTAAATAACGCTAAAGTACAAAACCAAAATGCTTAGATTCTTAAATGACCAAGACAGCGCGTCCGGAAATTCCTACACTCAACATTCGAGTAGCACTTATGACAATAAGTAATTTCTTACCACAGGATCTTTTCCCTCTGAAGCAGGTTTCCGGGAAGATAAAACGTTTTCATAAACGTTATTTGCACTATCAGTAAATTCATCGATAACAAGCAACCATAATGCTGACAATCTTTCCGTATATTTGTCCATCGCAAGAATTAATTTCCCAATTTGACTACAAACCGAGTAAACATTCCAACAACTTCCCAGAACTTTCTGTAAATGAAATAAAAAAATCTATTAAAAAACTAAAACATTTGTGAAGCAATTTAAACTTGAACATTACCTTGAAGTAAACATTAATAAAACCTTACCGGAAGAGGATAATGCATGAGGACACGCCAAGCATCTTGTTCATTGAGTGCTTGTTCGGCAAGGGCTTCAAGCTTACACTTAAACTGGTCAATAAAAACATTGACAATGAACGAATGCAAGTATGCACGGAGACGACAGGGCTTTGTACTCCCTTTTGATTCAAGCTCATTACAAAAACGTTCAAGTAATGGATAAAGAGCAGTAATGTTCCATGGTGATGTTGGGCACATCGGTGACTGAAGCTGAAATCAAAAACTGTTGAACTTTTTACCAATACAGAAAAAAAGAATGAATACATAATGCCAAATCGATATGGAAACAACTGCCATAAATAAAACAAAAAAAACTAGATTCAAATATATAATTATGCGCAATTTTCTTCCTTCTGAGTTAGAGAGAGAGAAATCTCTGAAATGACCTGTTTTACTGCTTGTCCGGATTGAGTAGTAAGTGCACATGTTGAAGCATCAAATTTAAACAAGGCAAGTTTTTCCGTTGTTGTTGCTGCTGATTCGCTGGATTTCTGCATAGTTATACTGGGCGTACTACCATCTTCCCTGATATATTCATCCACTACTTCTTCGACCATAGCTTGTGCTGTCTCCCAAAAATTTTCTGACAGAAATATCACTTTCTCGTCATCGGCAAAATCGCCTTGTTTCAGTTTTTTCAATTCAGCATCCATTACAAGATGTGCATCATAGCTACTACGAAACTGATTTAGCACCTGTGGATAAATTATGCGCTAAAAAGTGACCGAAAAGTTTCACCGTACAAACAGAATCTCACTGACAGGTTTTGTGACGTTGGTGGAAGCGTAACCTTACAGTGGTTTTCTTAAAGACTTTTAATTTCTGTATATTATTTTGATATAATGATATTTAGTGAATATTTCTACAGTTATAAAGAAAAAAGCAAAAAATAAAAAAAAAAAGCGAAACAATACCAATTGTATAAACTGCGCTAAATTTTGCTCATCTCCTTTTTGGTTCCCACCAAACGCAACACAGACCACACTTGCTGATGTATGTATCAGACGACTGAAAACTGCCGGAGAACACTGTAAAAATCGTCGAAGTGTTGCAGTCAATCTGCCGAATACGCATAATGCGCGAATATTCTCCGCACAACGAGCGGACATTGAATACGTGACATTCGTAGTTGAATTTTCCTTTACATTAAACTGAGATATAATTTCAACGCATTCTGCTGATTCTGCCACTTTATTTTCTGGCAGCGATTTGATTATTTCAATAAGCTAAAAGAAAAAACATGAGAATGCAAAAATATTTGAGTACTTCGACTCCAAAATTGCAAACAAACATAGGAAAGCATCAGTTTCTAAAACTTATAAAGATAAAGATAATATAAATGATAATAATAATAAATAAATATAATAATAATATAATATGTAATATAAATATAATAAATAATATAAATAATATATAATAATATAATATAATAATAAATGATAATAAAGATAATAATAATATAAAGATAATATAAAGAGTATAAAGATCCGGGAAAAAACCAAACAAAGTTTGAATATTATCTGCTACAAATTTACGCATACGAGAACATGTACAATAAATGAAAGGAATATTTTTTTATAAAGCGAGAGAAATGGACCCCATGTTGAGCCTGATGGGAACTGAATCACATGGACCTTTTTTTATTCAGAACAACAAAATCTTTGTTGTGGAACATCCAGATGTACACAGACACATTTTATTCCTCATGATCCCGAAGAAAGCTTACATGATTTTCGAAAGGGCGAATAATCAAATGCTTTGTAATATCATTAATAATCCGTTCGACAAGTTTCTGGAACAAATGTTTTATAATAACATGGCAGAAGAAATCATACACTAAGTCTTGGTGGAGTGGATAATACTAAACTGTCCAAAGTGACGCAAGAATATGGATATTACCTAACTTTTTGGCAAAAATGATTTAACATGCGCTGTGGTTAACTTCGGCTCACCTTAGATAATTCGAGCAACTGCGAACGTAGCTGATTCAAACCATCTATGTTTGAAAATGGACCATTCAACAAAAGATCTACAATATCATATCCTAAGATTTCACAAGTTATAATAAAAATAAACAACTGCTATGGAAGGATCATGAACAATAAAAATTAGACCTGCTTCATTCAAAGAAGTTGCAGCCAAATGATAATTTGAAGTAGCCATTGCTTCCTCAACTTCACTTCCTAAACGATTTAATCCTTCTCTGCAAACAAATTATATAATTCTGAAATAATTCAAAGAACAACAGTTTTGTTAACAAATATTACAGGAATACACTACCTATCAATGAGACTACACGTCGGCTTTACCAATAGTTTTTTATAAACAATTATTTTCTTTTTATTCGACAGTTGGTAAAACTACAAATGACGTGAACCCTCAGAACTAATCGAACCCTCACCAATTCAAGGACCGATGACTCATTTCGCCTCATAACATTTCCTTGATAAGGTTTTCTGTATTAAACAGACCAGAAAATCAAAATACATTTGAGCCAAAATTGTGCTGACGTGTTTTTGTTGAGCATTTTCCATCCAGAGTCTTTTCAAATCATCTCGTCGACATTGAAGCAGAGAGCGACACGTTAGTAAACTACTACGTATACTATGTACTCTTTCACGGCAAGCTGAATAAAATAAGAGAAGCATAGATAAACATAAACTAATAATTTTAGGGCAAGCTCTCATGTGTGATTTCAACCATAATGTTTCATTTTCTGATTAAGAATCCAAGCAAGAAGAAACCAACCTGTGATTCGAGTAGAAACATTCCTGAACGACTCCAAGCAAGTCCCAACATCGTTCTCATGTTCTTAAGATTTTCATCTTTAAAAGTATTTTACAAATTTCAGTGGAAGACTAATGGGCGATTTTATGAAGTGAACTAAGAAAAAATGAATAAACCAAAATAAAAAATTCCGCGAACACTATTTAAGGACTTGTTTGTTTTCTAATAATGGAAATTGAGAAATTTTTGTCTGAGTAAAACTGGAGTATCTCTAGAGAGTAAAAACCAATCCTTTAGTGATTACCAAGAACTAAGTGATCTATTTCTTTTGATGTTTCAGCAAATCCAACTTCCAAACGTTTGCGGTCCAATTCCTTTTGATCTGCCGAAGAGTTGCTTGTCAGCGTCCGGATCATGTTCAACAGTAAAGCACTCTATGAAAAGAAGCAAACAGTTCATATTATTTGATATAATATGAAAATTATAGCTTATGAACCCCACAGAACCATTCCACAAATGAGAAAACAAAGTGGTGTAAAAAAAAAATAGCAAGTAATGGAACTGTTACCAATTATAAGTGATTTTCTCTGAGCTTACAAATACAAAGGGCTGAAAGGTTACCTGTTACTTGAATTTAAAAACATAGAAGAGAAAATTAAAAAGGAACAATTTTCCTGGCATACTCCTCCAGCATATGATTTTCCGATTAAAAATATTGTCTACAAAATCTGATAGTAATGGTAAGTCAGGAATTTATTTTTTCGCTTGCCCGTTGCATTCTCTCCTATTCCTCCTTCTTCTTTATAGTTCTCACTGCTGGTAATTAAGCGGGAAGGAATAGAAGCAATCTGATATGTGATGACAAATAGGTTTAGAAAAAGAAACTATTACAACATAAACCACTTATTATGTAAAATCGACCACAATACATATTATTCTGTCGACTTTGACGTAATACATAGTTTATATCACTTTTTTCACATATATAAGATTTGGTTAGAAGATTATGCTCCATCTAGTTCTTGCATGTTTAACGCTACATCCAGCCGAAGCGTAGAGTTATTGCATTTGGATCCAAATGGTGAAAAGGGACAGTCTACTGATCTTTCAGACACATTTTCTGGAAATGTCCCATGTCCTTCCCCGTGGTACAGCGAATGAAATACTTTACCGCATTATGTTGAAGGGGCCCGCTGCGTTGTGTTCGTCGCGGCCGATCGTTCGACATTATGCCAACAGCCAAGAAACACGTCAACAACGTACGACACGTCACTATCACAAAATGACCGAATTCAAACCCAAAAACACCGTTGACAAGTTTTCCTGTCGAGACCTATGTAACAACTAATAGAATTGAATGAAGGGAATGCAGCAGGATGGTGTCGGTTGCCATCAATCAATCAATCATGTTGGGTTGGGTGGGATGGCAGGCGGGCAGACAGCTCTCCCTTCTCCATATCATTAGAGGAGAGTACGAAAGAAGCGAAGAAGGGAAAAAGGATAAAGTGTTCCTTATGATATTCTGCGGAAGCAGGCGGGAGAAAGACCGGGAAGGATTACTGGAAAGGTGGAGGGTGTAAAGAGGAAAGGAAAGGAATCCTCCCTGACTAACCATGGGAAACATCGTCACTACTGATATAGATAGATCCGTGGCATGGACAAATGAGGAAGAAGCAGGCGAGACCCGCGAAGCGGCCCACCGGTGCAGTGCTTGTCGAGGAGGAAGGACTCCCGGAGAACGTCCGGGAGCTGTTCTCTCCGGGGTGGCGATGCCCATCATCTTCTCCTCCCACCCTGAACGGAACCACATCGTCAGCAGAGTCGGATGAGCAGGCCGGAAGTTCTTTCCACGCGCCTCCCGAGCAAGGTATGCCCGATATTTTCCACTGCGATGCGCCTCCTCCCTTGAAAATCCCGAAGTATGAGCTGGGTAACTTCATCAGTTATCCTCGAGGCCAGGAGCATTCACGGCTTCCTCGAGCGGCAGCATTCACTCACTCCGGATCCCTCAATGGACGCAGCTCTCGCCGTTCAGTGCCTCTCGTCTCTTGTTCCGGTGACAACCACACGTTCTTCCATTCCGTGTTCACCGCTAACAGAAATCCGCAGCGGAGCAGTTCATTTGATGTCCCCCGTACAAGTGTTTCTCCTGTCGATGGGACCAGCGAGGCGGCAGACTCGGAGTCGCCACTGAAACGTTTGGAGCGATGTGTTCGAGTCAACAGTGAGGCGGGTTGCTCAACTTCTGTACTTTATAGAAGCAGCAGGCCCTCTACGTCTCCCAGATATACGTTGGCAGAATCACGGACAAACGCAAATTCGATGAAACTGCGCTTCGGATACGGTAAATTATGTTTGTACTTGTGAAATTCAGCATTCCTCCACTGGTTGATAAGAACTTAGTTATTAAAGTGTAATGCAGTGAACAAAACCCGGTGATTTTTGTTAGGAATTTACATAGGACGTTTACAAATTTCGCAGAAACGAATACCAGACACAGTGTGACCAGTGCTGCGCAAAATAGATGTTAACTTTTTACATGTGAATTTGTCTTGTAAGTTAAAACTTTGACTGAGAAAGGTTTTTGAAAATTGTACTTCTTCCCTTTCTTTCATTTCCTGAATGTAATAGTTTCTTCATGACTTGGTGTAGTCAATGACAATGCGCTTCAAAAGTATACCTGTTAAGCGAAGTTTGAACCACAATCTGTAGTCTGTTGTAGATAACATAGGTTGTAAAAGGTTTCAAAGATGGCACGATAAAAATTATTTTAGATTCGATGAAAACATCGGCAGCAGATGCTTTAGGTGAATTGTCACAATTGGTACATCGAATTGGTGCAGCGAAGTTACCAGTCCCAGCTACGCCTAGTAAATGTATACCTAATAGCGTCACCAGCAATATTTTTACGTGTCTGAAATGTGCTCAGCGATTTGATACATTGGATGAATTGGTACTGCATATCAGCACAACAAAACATTTTACACGCGGATCGACTAAAAATCTTGACGCTGTGTGAGTTTTTCAATTTCCTTTAAAATTCTTGATCTAACTTTCGGTTATTTTTTTTTTTTTTTTTTTTCTATAAAGTCAAGGGCTAATATATTGGTTTTGAGTAAGAAAATGTCGCATTTAGGAGTCAAAAATAAAATGGAAATGTTGAAGTATCCCATTACGAAACATGATTTGCTGCTTGCTTTGTTCATATAGGTAGTGTCTTGGTTAATTGAAGATTCAGATTTTTGTTTTGATTAGGGATTTTCAGGGCTCGTGAGCTTCACTGTGAGTTAGAATTTGTGGACTTTGATTTGTTCAGGTTTGGACTGTATCACGAGACTATAAGCACACCTTTTGTTTCCAGCTTTTTAATGGTTGTATCAAATTGAGGAATTAAATAATTTATATTGGATTGAATTCGCCTCGATTATCAGACAGAAGTACTGCCTTCGTACTTCTTTTTCGTTCATAGCTCACAGTTCACAGTTGTACTGTAGGCTAAGGTGTTTAGAATACACCGCAACTGAGGAACTGCTTCTTTCAATTCGTGTTATTAGGTCATATATATATTCTTTTTATTCTAGTTTCTTTCGTGTGTTTCTAGCTATTAAACCTTATCAATAAATCCATGGAAAGGATGTACAAAGATATAGAGTTAATTGGCCAAATTTTAGCGCACCTTGGGAAAGAGATCGGACCACAGCAAATTTCGAGAAACGGTTGGCTTCATCGAATTTCCTAGCCTCATTATTTTACGCACAGAAATATCTTGAAGTAGGTTTCGAACTTGGTATTTTTCAATTTAACATGAGCAGTGTCGCTTTAATTGTCGAATTTTATGTATTATTTTTGAATTTTTTTAAAAAATCGGAGAGGGTATGAACAATTCGAAGACTTTATTTCCTCATGATAGAATTCACGATTTTACTTCTTTGTCATGTCTTCATGAAGAGTCGTTTCAGTTCATGAGTTAAAAATTGCAGGTACCGCAAGATCTGTCACAAAAAAAACACCAATAAACATTTTTGAACGGGTTCAATGAATGTTCAATAATTTTATATGTTATATTTAATGTGAATTTGAATAAACTGACGTTCGAAAAGTGTTAAGCTCCGTTCAAATCTGCTGACTGAAAGTTGTGATAATGACGTGATCTGTGGTAAAAAAAAAAAAAAAAAAGAATGCTTTGTTGTCGTTAATAAAAGGTATAAGGGAGTTTTGTGATTTTAATTTAGTCAATTTTTAGTGCGGTAGTAAAGGAAGAGGGCTTTCATCAGTTCGGATTTTTGTTCTGCAATAACATAGTTCAAGTTAAACAAAGGAAGGATCTTAAGGGTTAAAGAAGTTCTACATTGCTAAAAGTGCTGTTGTAAAAGTATCTGCAACTTACAGCAGCTATTCATTATGTTCTTATGAATTCTATATCTTCCGCCAGGGCCAGGAATTTCATTTGCAGGTGAATTGTCGTTGTAACCATGTCTTCTCAGTCTTTCTGCTTTTTTGCAATTCTTTCCCAAATCTTCCATACAATCCATTCTTTTCGTCTTGGGCGTCATTTGTTGTCTCCCATTTCCATTTGTTGGAAAATTCTACTGTTACTACAAAGGTCGAGGACTTGTGAGCTTGCTATATTTTGCCAAATCTTTTCATTCTTTGCTTCGTCACGAATTTTGTTATTTCCTTGCTTGATGTGTTTTATTCCCGTCGATTGGTCGCTAATGGACTTTTTGATGCCAACGTTACTCATTAATTTTGGATGGTGTCATATTGGTAATGGAATTTATGTTCTTATGAACTGCTGAATCATCTGTCAGAGAATAAGTAGTACATTTCTTGTAAATAGTAATCTTTTTATACCAAGATCTCGGTAAAAATGCAGGAGGATACTTGAAAAGTATTAAGTTACAATAAATTACATGCTATCGATAAAATATTTTGAGCATGGCTCCATCATCATTATTGCTCTGTTTTTAGCTTAATAACTCTCGATATTGCATTAAATTTGTGGCAGATGGGACACCGTTCATGTTTGCTCAAGTACATAGTCTGGATTACACGTCTTCGGAGCTACTTTCACACTGTGATACTTCGCACACTTTCTGGCCAATTGTTTAGTACTTGAAATCTACATGATGAGGACTAGATTTTTCGTTCCTACAGATTTTGTAATCATTTTATTTCTCTTCCGGTATGATGAAATCAGTTACATCGTTGTAAGCGTAGAATTGGCAATGCTGGAATTGAAATTTGGTCAGATTAGGGTCTTGCAGGTGATAGTTTCCATGATGTTACATTTCAAGCTGTGTCTGATCTTAGTGATTTTCCTTCACGAATGAACTTCTCTACTGCCTGCTGCTAATTTCCATCCTCTATAAGGTCAGATGAATGCATTCTAATTAACTGTAACCTTAAGCACTGAAGAATTTATTCCTGATTGTTTCTGTTTCAGTTCCTAAGAGTCAAGCTTCGTGGGATATAGTCCATACGTCTGTAAGTCATAAATGATTATTTCTCTGTTTTTTGTTTCCGTCCTTTTCTTCCAAATTTCATTTTTGTATAGACCTACAGAAAGGTAATAAAGAGTCTGGTTGCTTATGATTCAGTGAGGACCATCACTGGAACGATTATTTGTCACAAAAAATTACCAAACAGGATTGCATGAATATTACATGCTATAAAGATAAATGCAGAAGTGGTGGAAAATCAAATTAATTAGTAATATTGACTGGAGGTGTGTTGGGAGTAACTGTTCTTGCAAATGGCTTACTCATCTTTTAAAAAGCAGTATTCATTTCATCTTTTTTAAGGAAAAGCTCTATTACTACCAAAAAAATGGTGAGTTTAAATCTTGTTTTTTTTTTTTTTAATTTGAAAGATTTTAATTCTAATTTTACAATGTGCATAATTTCTAAGTACTATTTCTGAAATGCATAGCTAACAAGGGTTCCATTATTTCAGATAACAGTGTGAGACGTATTGTCCATGTGATATTTTCATGTCCTAGTCTCTGAGTTGTCAAAAGTTAAACTATAATTTTATCTCACTTTGAAATCACATGCTTCTTGAAAATCCTCAGTATACTCATGAAGAAAAGGGTTTCATACTAGTATTTTTTAATATGCAATTTCGAACTTGACGAAAATTGCGCTACTGTAAAGATTGTTCACTTAGTTCTTTTTCCTGTTCAGTAGATGTGTACTGTTAGCAGATGAGATGAAAGAATAAATTAAATAAATGGTGTGGTAGTAACTGGTTGATATCAGCTAGTCGAATAACAGTGTTGTAAACAGTTTCAGTGAGAAGTTCGTTGCATGTTTATCTTTCAAATGCCATGGAATTGCTATAATCAGTGTCGAAGTAGACGGATTTGTTCTTAGGAGAACTGACTTAAGTCACTACCACTGGTCTCATTAGGAATGCTCGGTGGAACATAAAATTCTACAACAACAAGGCCAGCTCTAATAACGGTTATGATATTCTCGAACCATAATTATTTCTGTCGCATTGCATCCGTTAAGCATTTATCCTGCTTCAATTGTTAATGCTTGAAAAGACGAAAACATTCACAGATTTTCAAGGGAGCAATCCTTTTCAAATTAATTCATCAGACACAACCTCTAAAACTAAATATTTCATACCAGAAATAGGACGCGTGTGCTGTTTAACCTTAATTATTCTGCTTGCTGACTACATTTCGATTCTTTTTCTGGAACTGATTACGCCATGGAACAATATAGTTTCGCTTTTTTCCTCTTCTCCCACTTATGTGCGCTGTCGATATTAGCATTTCGGAAGATCAACTGTTCAGTTTTATCTTATTTTCATTATTTGTTGCTCTGTTTCGTGACGATTTTAGTGCAAAGTAACCTTATCGATATAGATTTTAATCAGAACAGTTGGAAACAATTTATAGAAAATAATCGACATAACCATCGGTGCCATATCTGGAGATCTACTGATACCGTATGGAACAATGGTTCTGAAAATCCTAAATTCCATGATAAAGGAATTATCTTTACTAAACAATACAGAAATTATAGCGATCATGATGAGTTCTTGTAATCTGTCGGCTATTTCACTGGAAGCTTTCATTTTTGCAACAAATTTGCGAAAACTTGACTTATCGTATAACTTTTTTGGAACCTTTGATTTCAACAGTGATTCATACTTTTTCATTCGAAGTTTGATTCTTACCCACAATAATTTAATAGCTGTCGTAGTCTTGTATCCCCTACAAGAGCCAAGAGCAAATGCATCTAGTTCTCCTACATAAAAAGAAATTGCTACCTTGGTGGCTATAATTTATTATTACCCGCTTTGGAAGTGCGCGATTTGCCTTATAATTTTTCTTGTCACAGAACCAACTGATTTCAGGAATATGACTGGATTATAGAAGTGGATAATTGTCCATGGGGAATGTGATTGTCATCTGCGGGGTTTTATGACTTTTCTGTGGATAACTTGAAATGTTTAATCTTCACTATGTTATGAACCAGTACAAATGCAAAATATCAGGTGGGACGATCTTAGTTTAAAGGTAAGCAAAGTTTTTCTTAAACAAAAAAAAAAAGATTTACTTCCAAGTACTTTACTCTCTTCAAATGCTGTCATACAAAATTTTTGTTTTTTGTCCTTGAAGATTGCAAGGAATATCATCACTTATCAGACTCTGAGCATATTTGTTTCAACATATTCCTCACTAGATGTTTCTAATGATTATCAGTAATGCAGTATCTCATACTGCTTAATGATTCCAAGATCTATGTTATTTCGTGCATTCTCCAAGTTTTAAAAAAAAAATGTTTTTAGAAATGACTTGCGTGCATCAACAATTTCATAATACCATGCGTTTCTCTCGTTATCATTTCATAAATCAGTAAAATGTCAACATTTGAGCTTCTTTTCCATTGGTATTGTGCTTTCTATTAGAGTGGCGCAGTGTGCAGCTATGTGAAAAAAAGAAATAATCGTAATTTTTGAAAATAAATTGCCTTTTTGTTTAATTTCGGGTATATTTGATATGCCTTCAAAGTTCTTTCTTGTCTATTGACTAACAAGTTTCATTCCTTCGCATCATCCTTTTTGCTTGAAGTTAGTGGTAGGTGATTTTAAAGAATCCATTTTCATATTTCTTTGGTGTTAAGTTTTTCATTTTTATTTTTTATTTTTGTTTTCGTTTTTAACGGGTTTCAACTATAAGTTGAAACTAAAAACTATAAGTCATTTCTAGTCTTCATAGCAAAGTTATGTTTTACATTGAAATATATCGCATTAGTAAGATGATGGGCGGTTGAGGGGGAATTAAATCAAGTGCTGTGATGGGTAGGTAGTACCTTCGACAAAATCTTACAAATGACTCATTCAAGACTCATGTTCTTGCTCATATATTTAGCTTCATCATTCAACTAAAGATTATTTCTGAGAAAAATATGCCTGAAACACTGAAATATTGCGACTTTTGCAGTACTCTGTTCTTTCATTATGGAATAATGTTTTCACTGTTTTGAAATTGGCTAAATATCTAGAACGAAGAAATGAATTCGTTATTTTTTAACTTAATAAATTTACACTTATTTCGTATCTTCTTCACAAGACTTTTGAAATTTGAGTGATAAAAAAATTATTTAATGGGATTACATGCTTACAAATCGTCCATCTTTCACTAACCCGTGGTTCAGACGGTTTATTCGTAACACTTCACTTGTCCCACCAATGATTGAAAATCATTCATTTATTGAAAACCAATCTAGTATATTTAGGCTGTTTACATGTGTGGCAAAACACATAACAAAAATTAAAAAAGCCAAAGAACAGTATCGTTGCAGATGTGGTTATCAGAACAGAAGTTCCTTAACAATAATAGTACTGGAATAAATTTTAAAAATTCAATTTAATCTAAAATTTAACTAGTATTTTGCAGGATCTCGCATACAGGCGATGATCAAAGAAACGCTTCAGGAAACAATAAGATGGTGAAACGGCATCATTCCTTTGCATCGTTTGGAGCGATCCTATTCCACAGTACAATAACATAAAAAATGGATTATCCATCGGTTAGTTCCTTCTTATGATAATCGAGTTTTAAGAAAGGTTGCAATACACAATAACAGAGTTTTTCATTTGTTGTATTTTCGACAAACATTACCTGAAGACCAAACCACCTATTTGTGTAAAGCTACCCACCAGTACGAATCATTTCTACTTGTAAATAAGTTCGACTCGATCATTGCATACAGAGGAAGGAAATCATTTACTTATTCCTATTGTTCCCACAAAATTATGTGAGGAAATTCGAAGTGGAAACTATCGGTAGAGCAAGTTTGGCCGAGTTGATAATTAATGTTGTTTGCTTTTGTACCCTTCGCTATAGTATTGTTATTTGTAACTTATACTGTTATGCTCGTTTATTCGAGTACCGACTTGATTCATGCAATATTTTTTCCATTAACGTTTCATGAGGTATGCTAAGGAATTAATTTTATGGATTTAAAATTTCTTTAGTCGTTTTGGTATTGGCCTAACAAAAGCGCCGACTTTACAAAACAGCTTTTGAGCCAGATGAGTGGCACTTGTTAATTTGGTGTGCTTCAAGTAGCATATAATATATTTGTGTTCATCATACAATGTGAACACACACCATTAATGCCTAGTGGTCTGACTTCCAAATTTTTTTTTTTTTGTGTATTGATACATACTGCGTCTCTTTTGATGGTCGTTGATTTTTCCATTATGATGTAGATATTGAAGGAGTAGATAACATCGTTATCAATAACATTCACGTTAATTTGATTTTACTGGGTATTTTTTGACTTAAAAGCACATTGATAGGCCAAAAGCACCAGAGCAAGCTATAAGAGATTCAGTTATATCCCTATTGAAGGTGTTATAATTCTGATAAAATAAATTGGGGACACATCCAGCAGGTGTAACGCTGAAAAACAACTGCAGGAAAGTTTCACTAACAATCGTGAGAAGTTCCAAACATTCCTTCGTACAAAAGCCATTATGGATTTTTCATGTTTTTATAATTGAAGTTTTTCGTTTCATATTGGGTTAAATATAAGTTCAAAGATCATTGTTGTTTAATTCTTCCTCGCTTTTTTTTTTCTCTTTTGAAAGGAGATGTTGAATAAATTTTATTTACTTGAGTTCAAAAGAGCTATGAAACGAGTGCAGCCATCAGTAGTATTAGCAACATGCTGTTAGAAGCTGCCGTG
>RCAB01000466.1:0-47533 GCA_003640385.1 Setaria digitata | reverse complement strand
AAAAAAAAAAGATGAATAGGAGACTTTGAAGGAAAAAGAACTAAAATTATTAGATGAATTAAACATGAAGCAATTTTTTATTTTTTTTATTGGTCCTTCAATTGTAACGTTGCTACTCTTCATTTACTTAACTTCATTTAATAGGAAGTAAAAAAAAAAGTGAAAGTTTCTTTTGAACAACGAAAAAAAGAAATGTTTTAATCTTATGTACTTAAATTAGATTTTTCATTCTACTCTTCTGCTGTTGTTATTAATTACTTCATCGTTATCATTTCAATGCTTTTATTTTAATTCCTAATGCATTGCAAAAATATTTTATTCTGTCGAAAAAACTTCATCTGTTAGTTAACCTTTTCGCAAAAATTCTTTCCTCCCAATCACTATAATTTATGATTTATTTTCCGGATTCTATATACTCATTTGAGTATCTGTTAATCCTCTGTCCTGTTATTCATGCCTGCTTGCCAAATCTATCAAGATAACAACATTTTTCATCTGATGCCAGTTGTTATGCTGATGATAAGTGTAGATAAAAAATTGTTTAACAGGCAAAAGAACGTGTTTGCGGTTTTGCACTTCCGTAAGAAAAATGAAAGGAAAATTCAGGGACTATATGGTGCTTCCAAAAATTGGAATAAAAAAACGAAATCAGAAAAAAAAACACTTTATGTATTACTACAAAATACTATATATTGCAGTAATATATATTTTAAAATAAGTAACAATCATTCACTCACTACATACACTAAAGATTATAATTTTATTTTTAAATGACGGCAGCATTTTTTGCTGGAAATGGAAATTTACTAGGTAAATTTCTAAAATTCAGATTTCTCCATCAATATTCATTATCTTGTTAATCAAAACCACCGTAGCCAATGAAGGACACAAAGAAACAAAGAATATTAACGAGATTATTTTCCCACCTCTCATATAACCTTCACAGTTATGGATGATGCCCTAGATGATGATGATTGTGATTATGATCATTATTACAAAAATGAAGGTTATTTTATTATAGTATTCTTTAGTTACATGAAGGAAACAGTACTGAAGTAAAAAACTTCCTTAAACTGAAGTGTGACAACACAACTTCTGTTGGTTAAATAATTTTATAAAAATTAATTATGTTAAAAGATGGTTGATGTAATCTCATCTCTATTGCATACCGCTTCCAGATCCTTATCTTACTTTTCACCTTTCGCTTTGCCTTTTCCGATTTGTCATTCATATTGTAAACTATCATGAATGCCTTCATTCAAACAAGCTCTACGCCGTAACTGCAGGAGTAGTTCGTAGTATGACCCCAGTCGTATCATCTTTGAGGTCCATTCTGTGGAATGAATAATAGTTTTCTACCTCACTATCATTTAGTGCTTGCAAATTAAGATGTGACAACAGAGAAAAGTTGAAGCGGAAAGGAAAAAGATGAAAGGAACATTCCATGAGATATCCAATTAGATAACAACTTGCTATCACTGCAGCGTTAACATCGGACTTCAGTACCTCCTTCTGGATCACATGAGAACGGGAGAATTTTCCGATTCCGATATCCAGTAGAGAGAAGAGGAGTACTAGAATATGCAACCAGCTAAGAAGAATGTTCGGGAACAGTTAGGCTCTTTTGGACTGAAGGAACAGAGCTCCATAAAATAAACATATTTAAGCCACAATTCCTCCATCTTTCCAACACTTCTAAAAGCTCCTCGTACACAACTCAACAAACAAACGAAGCGAAAGATGAAGTTGTTAAGAGAAAGGAACTGAAGCGGTCGAGAAATGATGAGGGTAGATTGGCTCCGTGATGGCTAGAAATAGTTGCAAAATTATTTCATACACTCATTCCCGAAAACATCTGCTAAAGACCTTCTGGGGAAGAGATTTTTATCATTCACCATCTTATATCTTTCTTCCTTTTTTCCCCGGAAAATAAATATTCAAACTATTCGGAAGGCAACTGCAGCGGTAATTTCCTGGTGAAAATTCGTGAAAGGGGATAACAAAAAGGAGCATACAGATGGCAACACCTTTACTGATCACTATCTGTCACCTATTATAGAAATTGTACAATATATGAAATGATTCCAGTACTTCCCCAGAGTCCTTGCTAAGATAAACCCAACTGCGAGACTTACCGAATTTTTACCTCAGCAGCAGCACATATTAGCTTAATATGAATCTAACACCCGCCGAGAATCATTCCGACAGAGAACATTAAAAAGTGAATAAAGTGTTTTTCCAGGAGTAAGTCAGAATCTTAACTCAAATTACTTAACAAATCGGAGAAAACTGTGACTAGAGAAGGTTAGTTTTCAAAAAATACTCAAATACTCATCAGAGAGAATGATGTGATGAAGTACTGAAATGAATCAGTTTAATCTGCTATTCCATGTCATTGCACAACGGAATTTTAGTGTTGAGAAAAATGCCTTGCTAGGCACGAACTGATTATTTTGGAAAGAATTTAATCATTTTCAGAAAAAAACCGAAGAAGCGAAAAAACTTCAATTCTCAGCAGTGAGCAGAAATACCTGAGGTTCCGCAACATGTGCAACGCGTTCTTGTACTGCTTCTTCTGCATCAATAGTAACAGCTCATCGGTGTTCGACTCGAGTGCCACACTAGAAACTCCGTTTTCCACGCTGTGTACCGAATCCGGAATACTCGCCAACAAACATCGATGCAAACAGAGTACTTCTGCCGATATATTAGTATTCTGCAATGAAATATGTCCACAGTTGGGTATAGAATAAGAACATACTCATTACTGCTTACCGTACCATCACTACAATTCTTAATTTGCTAGTCTGTAGTAGTGTATATTTCCAATTCATATTCATCCTTATCTGTACAATAGCAGTTCCAGAAGGTCACTTTAACAAGCCATTTAAGTTCTCCTGATTTGCTATTATAAATTTCTCCTCTAGCAATCCCAATATCTTCTCTCAGATACATCTTGTAAAACTCCCTGATATTCTCTATCGCAAATCAGACTATGTTAACATTCAACTCATTTTGGGAAACTAGATGAATCGACAAATTTCCACTCATTTATGACTTTTTACACATTTCTTGGAAACCAAATGAATATAAACTTCATTTGCTATTAATATATTCAGCACTAAACTTCACTAATATATGTAACATAACTTTTACAATATTTCCTAAATAATGGTTCCTATGATTCAAGGTACACAAATGATAATGATAAAATTATTATTACCGTGGTATCACGCTACTACAATCTTTCTTCAGCCGTTAGTGTATACTGAAATCGGTACTTCACCTACATTAACTTCACTGACTTAGCAAACACATTTTGAGTCAAGTATTCAATACAGCAGAGAATATAGTACAGAATAGGTAAAGCCACTGAAGTGATAGTTCTTCTCTCTGTACTGTATTACAAATGTTGCTTATTTGAAGAAAATTATCTAAAAGTTGTAACGCTAACTATTCAAAAACCCTTCAATGATAATGCATTCTAGGTTGGAAGGTTTTTTAAGTAAAAATTTCTAGTACAAGAATATGGCATTCCACGTAATCGATAAAAGTAAGATTGAAATAACACTGTTTTAACAAATTCTCATCACAAACAATATTTTATCTCATTTTACCATTCTTTATGGTTAGTTTAAAAGCTGTGCAGATATGAGATATGCTAAGCTTTATCAGATGAATTTACACTATACACTTCAATTCTATTTCCGACATCATCTTCCATACTTTAAAGTCAAATACTTCCTCATAAATACCTCATCTATACCAAAAATTCTTGATCTAATCATGAAATCAGTAGAATGTTGCGGGAAAAAGAAAGAAAGGAAAGGAAAAATAGATAGAAGTTGCAATAAAGAAAAAAAAAAAGAATTAAATATAAGATTAAGTGCAACAAAAATCCTCTCTGAGAAGTTAACAAAAAAAGATCTGGAAACTGCACCAAAACTAAATGTACTGATTTATTATAACATCCACCAACTTTCCCCAATTATAATAATTGCCACAAACAAACACACACACACACACACAAACAAAAGAATATACAACACCATTACATAATTAGAGTAAATGGCTGTATATATTCGCAGCTGAAATGAAAATGAAAAGCCCTAATTAGGGTAACGGAAGGAAACAAAATCAGCGTTTAAGACAATTCCGTCACTCTTTCAATAAAACCCACTTCAGAGCACATAAAATGAGTTTTTTGTTAAAGTAGCACCGGTAAAAGAGATATCGCCGTTGCTACTACCATTTTCCTCAGCCAAAGGAAAAAGAAAAATTGATATCGTTTTATTTTTGATATCATTATCATCAATTTCTATCTTGCATATCTCCCGTCCAAAAAAAAAATGCACGATCTCTATTTTCTCCACCTCATAACTACAAATAATGTTGCAATTGCAAGAATACTTTTGGGAATGAATCGAATAATAGATTTATAAAACAGCTTCATTTTCCATCATTCTCAATCTCGTCTAATAACATTCCCATAGGTTTAATATAGAAGAATGAATAATCAGTTTCATACCTGAACATCTGAAGCATTCACTATGCCTCTAATCATTTCATCAAATTTATCTGTAATTTGCAAAAGCTGGAAAAATAGTTTATGCACTGATCGACATAATTCCAAATACTGAAATATAAATTCCACTATTTCACTGGTACAAAAAATAAAAATGAAAAAAAATAAAAAATAAAAGTTGTATCAGTTTGAAGGAAATCTGAAAATCCGAAAGATACAAACTTGATTTGAAGTGGTCGTTGATAATGAAGGACCACCAATTAAAGCCAATTTCATCGTTGCCTTTATTGCATTTAAAGCCTGAAAACTATCATTTTCAGCATTCGTTTTCACTACACATTACAGTTATACTCTTGGCTGAGACGACCTAAGTTTATATTTAAATTATTCGTTCAAGGCTCTATTATCAATCTTATTGCGAAAATTATCCCCTTCATTAAATGAAGAATTTTGAATCATCAATTATACGTCGTCATACATACTACCGGGAACAATCATCGCGACTTGTCCGAAAGATGCAATTATATTATCAACTCAGAAGACACACTGCAGCAAATATCGAATAGTTGAGTAATTTTTGTTCATTGCTTTTGAACTTTGTCTTCCAAATCTTATTAACTGGATATCGGATGTTCCGAAAATAATCAACAGAAGCAATAATTTATTAACGGGAGAGCAAGTGGTTTGCTTTGAAATTAATTGAATCATTTGCTCTACCTCAATAAAAACCTTGATTTCCCTTATTTTATCCTATCGTTTCGGCTCATAGTCCTAAGTGTTAGCAACAACCCACCCAGTTATTCTGCGCTATAACCAGGAAGCGGTGAAAACTGATGCTTGGTAGCCGTAAGAAAGTAATCAATAGGATGAATGGAAATTGCTTTCCGTTCTACAAATAAATATGGGCTGCTTCCGTACTCTTAGTCAGGAAGAAATGAGTGCGAATATCCGGCACTATCCATCAGAAGATAATGTACGATGCACAAAGACCTGTTAAGCGGTAGTGAATAAAAATGACCACAGATTGTCTCCTCGTCCCAATTTTTCACTTCAAACAGCAATTCAATACTAGGTTTTATCTCTTCCCAGCAAAGATTACTTTAGCAGGCATGGTCCAAGATGTTTAAAGCATTTATGCAATAATGAATGCTCGCCGGAGACCCAATTATGTAATCAGTGGAGTAACTAGGATCTCGCACAGGCATAGGTCAAGTCAGGGGATTTTAGTCTAAATCAATTAATCACGCAATTTCAATTCAGCAACGAACATTCGGGAGCAGAATTTGATAAAGACTCCTTTTAAAATATAGAAATTTTTTTCTTTAATGCTAGCCATACTTCGGAAATTTCACAACCTTCCTTACTGCCCATAAATCATTCTTTTACATAACACATAAATTACCATATCTTTTTCCTTGGTTCCTTCCTCATTTCCTTTCTACTTCTTTAAATACTCTAAACTGAACAGTTTGAATGGCACTGAAATTTCTATGACCAATCACATTGGTTTGTACATAAAACTATAAATAAAAGTTTTACAGAGAAACAAATATATATTTTATTTTACAGAATGAAAGCAGAAATGAGTGGTAAGACAAGTTTGCACAGTAATGATTGAGAATGATACCTAAAGAACTATATTTCTTTTTACATATGTTTTCTTTTTTTGCCAACCAATTTCAAAAGGCATAGAAATTGTACAACGACTAGGGGCCATGCGGAGATTAAAGAGAGAAAAGATGATTAGCCTTTACCTTTCTCTTTTCATGCCTCTTTTTCCTTCACTTTTCACTAGTTTAAGTTCTATAAAGAGAGTTGTGTAGATGTAACAAAGCCGTCTACTTACCCGGATACACTGATCTTTCCGTTCCACAAATGTCTCGTAATGCTCATGTAGCTCCAGTAATACGCATTTTTGCCGTGATAACATACCACTGTTATTCAACTGAAACATTTATACAAAAAGTTAGTAACAAAAATGAATTAAATAGCAATAATTATGACCACGCTATTGCTATGACATATAAATGGCTTAAAGGAAATTCGCTGCAGTGATTACTACCAAAGTTCAACCTTTTTTGGTGTGGTACTAGCTGAAATAAAAAGCACGCTTATAGAGCCTTCATTTACACATTTCCCAAAAATCTTTAGTTACTAATGAACCCCAGATTTCTTCATTTTTCGAAGTAAATAAAAGCTCTTCAAATATTAAGGATTTGCCGGGGATGACAGCGTAATTTGATGGAGAATTTGATGAAGCGGTAACAGGATATGTAAGAGATCCCGTTGTTCAAATCCTTAAAAAATTGTTTACTACCCTACATCTGGTAATGTCACAATATAACAATTGGTAATATAATCGCAGTGCTTTTCTATCCTTAAAGTATTTGATGTTTGCGCAACTGAAGCGTGCATGCATGCTTTAGGTGTAATGGCAAAATGCAAGATGCATGCTGGATTCAAATTTCACTTGATTAGTAAGCACTCTTCTCCCACTCTTCCTCTTATCCTTTAAATAATTATCATCAACAGATTGCTTCTGCATATGGTTTCCAAGTATAAAATGACAATCCCTGTTACTTACCACTTACATTTACAACTATTACAAATGCTACAAGAATACGAACCGAAAAAGGGACTACCCGTTTGTTCGGCTTTATTAATAGACAGAGGTGAGGAAAGTGCAACAGGCTGTAGCAGCGAAAATACTTCCATAAAATTAATTAGCTACCCATATAACTATTTGCTTTATCACTTTTTTTCTAATTTCATTCAAAACTATTAGTTAAATTTTCTCTTCTCCCTGTTAGCTACTATTTCCTTTGCAGTGCATTTTTTGCATAAAACTTGGAATAATTAACGTACATATTGAGCAGTGACGAACAGAAAAGGACAATCGGAGATTTTTAGAACAAGATCCAAGGCATCACTGAATTGAGTGGAAATCTCATGATGTGATGTAGAAAGAACTTGTGATGCATCTCGTAATATACCGGATAATTTCAAACAGCATTCCTGAAAATTTGACTTAAAAATTAAAAAGGTAAATACAGCCACTATTTTATGATTTCATGCGAACTTAATCCGATATACTTTATTTTATTAAGTGATTTCTTCCTCAGCAAAATTTGTTGAACAACGCATCTGTTGTTTTGATCTTAATTTAATTAGCTATTTTTCTCTTTTAATTTGAGCACACAAATATGCAGAGTTTTTGTCGACACTTGACATGAAATATATCTTTTTTCTGTAGTAGCGCTGGGATTTATACAAGTGATCGAAGTACACTAATGTTTACTTAACTTATCCGCTAGAAGTAATGAATAATGAAAATGATATCAGTCGTTTCAGATGGATCAAGTGAAAGAAATTGCTATGGGCTCTATTTGCTTAACACCATCGTGCAAATGGAAGTGACAACATATATATATATATATATATATGTATGTATTATATAGATATATATATCTTATTTCTATTTTGTAATGTGATATACCGAGAAATTATAATACAGATTAGAAGCCATAAGCATTTATTTCATGAATGCTTTCTATTCCATATTTCTTTCCTTCGAAAAACTACGTTTGAGGGAACAATAAAAATATACCAAAACTTGACAAAAATTAGTTTTCCAAATTTCAAAATCAAAAGGACAAATAGGATAGAATTACCTAACTCGTTAGAGCATACAACTTTAACCAAATCCTGCACACAGTAAAACTGCGCTTTTGATAGAGAGCTGAATTTCCTTAGATGAAAACCTACCTACTGAGTTTTTAATTGTTACATAACTTAATTCCAGTATTCAGAATTATTTAATTACTGTCGTGTCCTGGAATACTGTGCAATACGTATAGAACCTTATCTAAAGTGGAATGCGCTAGCCTGGCATGCAAGTTTTACATTAATCGACGTCATCAATGGAAATGAATGATTAAAAGAATTATAAAATCAAAAATTTATAAAAAGAAGCAAAAGGAAGTGAAATAACGGACTGCTCGATTTTGTTAAAATCATTAAGTATAAATGAAACAAAGTATTCTCCTTTGAAAAGTGAAACAGATGGATCCACGGAAATACTCAGATATGACTGCTGGATAATGCATTAAAAAAGAAAAAAAAGAAAAAGAAACGCTTTCAACATTCTGAGAAAGGAAATTCTAGAAGAAGACTTACTCTATAAAGCTGGGTGAACAGTAACGTCGCATGTGCTGTCAAATCGCCACTTTCATCGACACTCATATCAGGAAAATTTGAAAACCACTGGTGCTCACCCTTGAAAATTTCACAGATACAAGTAGCACAGAGAATCGAACAGTATGAGTAACAAGTTTACATCTCATGTAATTCATCAATTTTTGAGATGAAATAACAGTATTTTGGATCAAGATCGACCAGTAAAAATGGCAACTATTTAGTGAAGACTTATTTGGCAAATTTAGATTGCTATTTGCAACACATTAATCTCAGACTTAGTAATACAAATATCACATAGTGAATACAAATATCACATAGTGATCCCAGAAGATTGTATGGCTTACTTGAGCTGAAGCATGATGATTACACTGTAAGAATAGAGGAGGTCGTTTCAGCAGCGGACTTTCCACCGACACCGCCGAATGGCTACATCGAATGGATTCCGCTAACGATGATATATCTGCCATTCTGTAACTGTCAACCGTAGCTCAGAAATTCTTATACTTTATGAAAGGAATTTACAACAACGTTGTTGGAAATTTCATAAAAGTACCGAAGCTTTTCGTCATCAACAACAAATTCATCGTCTTCCAATTCCTCATCACAGCTTTCTTCCTCCGAAATTGTTTCACTACGAATTCCTGATTCAAGCGGAGTCCGTTCGCTTGACACTTCGAGTGAATCAGAAGCTGAAATCTCAAAAACTCATGAACACTTACTTTCCAATAATGAAACTTCAGATGGCGAAAAATCTTCACCGACTCATTGTAAATTCTATCTTCAGTGCTAACCAGCTGAGGATGGGCGCTGATCACCAGCGATTTCGGTACATTCATCATCTTGATACTGTTCTTCGACATCAATATCAACTTTACTAATAGAATGTGGCCGCATTGTTGAGAGCCAGTTAAAACAGGATTCTGTCGATTCTGATAGAGTATCATGTTCTGCTTCCAAGAAATCAAATTCCCTACAAGGCGTGTTATGATTTCATCTTCTTTTTCTGGCATGAGAAAAAAAGCACGGTAATTTTGTTTAATCAAGCTCGATTTAATTACAAAAGAATAAATTACCGGAATACGCGAGGGAAGGAGCTAGTGACGGACTGATCTGCTACCAGTGAGGATACCGATCCACCACCGCCTGCGTATGACGGTGAAATTCTTTCTGTTGAAGTAGAATTTGAATTCGGTGGTTCGCAAGAAACATCATGTAATGACTGCGAGAAAATCACCGAAGTACTTTTCGGCAAACCAACACGAAGTCCAGATGCGTTTAGCAAACTGATCAAGCATTCTCGCACTTTTGTCTTCAAATTTAAAATTTGAATTTTGAGTCCAGAAATGATGCTAAATTCGAAATCCAAATGCAGTCAACTAATGCGGTAAAATGTAGAAAACTAGGAATTCATGAAAACATTTTAAAATTTAAAATTTGGTAATTTCAACCTGATTACATGCAGCATGTTTACGCAACGATGTTGTTTCCGGAGTAGTTTTGTGAATTGCTGAAAGTGGAGGTGTAAAGCAACCACGAAGTGGGACTTCCAACTGAAGCCCCTCTGGCCGCGAAACTTCGTCCGACTCCGGCTCGTCCTGAAGAACTTATGCACCTTAGATTTTGAAGAATTATATGGCAACGATCAAACCCTTTTAAAAAAAAACCTATCAGCATTTAACATTAGACCTGCATAATTACTACTAGTTAGTCTATTACTCAATTAATTTATCATATTCGACTAAATCACTGGAAAATTTGCTTGTAATTAACTGATAAGGAAGAGTTAACAGGATCAAAGTACTGTCATATCAGCATAGATTAGAGTTTAATATGTTAAAACATCCATAGTCCGGTAATTTATATCGCATATTCAGTTCCTTATTGTGCTGGAGTTCAAAATTACTCTTTTCTCTTTTAGTAAGGTAATGCACTGAAGCCATTATAACAATTTTTTTTATCCTTTTCAGATGATCCTTAAATACCTGTCAGTTCTAAATTTTTCAGCTTATTGCGTAATAAATCATAGGTTTCTCTAATCAACCACGGTAATTACTCCATATATATGAAGAGATGAGGAAAACATATGTTATTTTCTCATAATCAATAAGGGGCATGAATACATTTTTTAATGTTAACTGAAACAGCTTTAAAAAAATAGAAAAGAAAAGTTGGAAAAACTCGTACTGAGATATGACCGTCAATAGCGACACTATCATACTGTACAAAACATTTCAGAATCCTTGAAGCTTCTCTCCAGTTCGGACCCTGAAGTTATGTTTCCTGATTATTCCTTCTTAAAATCATACAAACTCCGCACTGACAAGATGATTAGAAGAACAAAAACGCCTTTAGCACCGAATTAATAACAACACTCTCAAATTTAACGTGATTCTGAATTTGATTTCAATTTAAATCCTTGCGAATATTAACTTGACACCAATAACTAGTTTAAAATATGAAAAGTACACCAATCTAAACTTCTAACTTCCAAATGGAGAAATGAAGAAAATAAATAACCTGTAAATGCTTCGATACAATTCGCACAACCTGAAAAGAAAAAATTTCAAATTTCTTTTTATTTTTGAAATCACATTATTTTCATTACTGAAATTTTATGTTACAAATTTCTCATCTTCCAGTCCAGTCTTGTTAATGAATTAAGCATGCAACGTTTAGTTAATAATAAAATAGAATTTTAAAGGTGATTGGATCGTTTTATGAGTGACATAAAATGTCTAGAAAAATTCATAAAATGGAACATTAAAAAGACGAAGAATTCCTGAAAGAGTGTCCAGATGAGGGACAATTCAGTCCAGCATTATGGTAAAGGATAATTAATTTAAACGGGATGAGCAGAACTAAAAAGAAGTATCAAATGTGAACGAAGGGCTATCAAAATGAGATTAAATTACAGGAATATATGAGATATGACCGATTATTCGGTATATGGATGAACAAACTGATGGTAAATAACAATAAAATAAAGCTGTTATGGAGAAGTATGACAGTTGCGCATGGGAAGAATCATAAAAATGCTTATTATGATCATTTTGAAAAGCCGACAAGGATCCAAACTAAACAAGAAGAATAAGCAAATCCATTCAACTTTATTTATTGTGAATTTTTAAAAAGGAATAGGTTTAGTTTTCACTTAATCTAAATTAGTTTTATTTCGAATGAACCGCGAATTAAGAGGGATTATTTCCATCGTGACAGTCGAAGATAAGATATAGCATTTATTTTTTATTCGACTTCATTTACTATCTGTCGAAATTTTATTACTCCACTGCTTTCCGGTTATACATTTCATGATTTTGCTTTTATCAAAGCTGCCACTGATTATAAGCATGTACGTGTGTATAGGTTAACATTTAGCACTAATCTGTAATACTCTTCCGTTCAACATTTAAAGTGTATCCTTTTCCTTCGATTGTTTGAATAAGATAATTTACTTGTTGATAGATGTCCTCCCTTCCAGTCTATTATGTCGCATGGGACAAACAAAAGCACAAGAGGTGACAAAGGGGACGATTATAAGGAACTTTTAAAATCCGTCGTTTTAGAGCATTAAATTCGTCTGCAAAAAGTATTTGAGATAAATCTTTAATTGGTGTCGAAAATCACACACACACACACATACAGATGCATGTGTGTACGCACATACAAAGACAGATAGAAACATTACAAAAATTTTTCAAGGATAGATTGTAATCGGCAATCTCAGAAGGAGTTTCAAAGGGAAACGATTATTTTAATGACGGCTCAAATCAAATATGCATTATCGAAACATATGGTAGGAACCGACGACAGAAAACAAGGGAAAAGGAGGGAAATAAAATTAAAATTTGCTACAACAGGTGCATATTTAAACAACTATTTAATAATCAACAAGCAATAATAATACTTTACGTTTACTGATAACAATCTTCGCTTGTTGAATGAACTATTGAAGGTTGCTGTAGTTCTAAAATTTTGAGGAACACAATGTAGGGATGAGTTTTTATTTTTACTATTATCAGATGGAAAATTCTTTGTAATGTTTTCAATTCCTGTACACTATAATAGATTTAAGCTAAAAAATTTTCGAGTTTGAAAATTTAAATTGAAATGAGCAATTTTGCTGTTCTATCTAATACTTTTTGCTTCAGCAGCTCTCATTTGATGTTTCTGGACAAATAGAATTACGACAGCCAAGACACAGAGAAGATAAGAACAAATGAACTATACAAGTAAAGATGGAAAAGTTCCAGCAATCTTAACTTTAAGAGGAGAAAAGGATGACGGGAAGGTTGAAACTAAATGATGTAGTAAATCAATTTTGGTAAACTAAACCAAACTAACTTGGAATATATGGATGTTGGATATGTCATCCACAGTGAAACATTATTTGAAAAGTTAGTCTGTAATTAAACAGTTCTTGGCTAATAGTGGCTAAAAGAACTGCAAATGAAATTTCATACCTTTTGTAAAGTGCAAACACACGTATTTTAATCTACTTCGTTGAAAAGCTTTAAATGTTCTTTGTCATAAAGTTCGTACCCTTTTTACTAGAAAACTGCACGCCTCCACTTGATCCGTGGTTCGCATTACTTTTACATATATAAATATTTTTTTTCATTCTTGCACATGTGCAAGAATGAAAAAATACCACTGTAGTTTAAATAACAAAAAAAAAAAATGAAGTAGAAAAAAATACCTGAGCATTTAAGGACAATGATGAACATTGCGAAAAATCAGTATTACCAGCTAATAAATATATGCAAGGAAGTATGTGAGAATGTAATGAAGTTACACTTCTTTCCAACATCTGTAACAGATCTTAATGTTATGACAAATCCACATTGTGAAATTTCACTTAATTAAATTTAATTCTAATTTTGTTACTAAAATTAAGCGGTACGACACTCAATATCTTTGGCATTAACAATAGATTAGCTAAATTCTTTAATCTTTTCTATTGACGCTTGTTTCCTTCACACCCGAAATATTTTCATTTCACTCTCATCATTATGTTTTTATTATTAAGCTAATTAAATTTTTTCAATCATATCAAGGTTTCTCAAGAGAAGAGAGAGAACTGTTTTCTCAATTCAGAAAAGTAGCTTCATCGTTTAATTTAGTCCTATGTTCGATTCTTTCCTCTAAAAATGGAACTCAAACTCTTCACATATATCCTTCATGTTTGAAAGCATATCCTTTTTTGTGCGACTCATGTTTTATTATAACTCTGTAAACGTATCTGCCTCATTTTGTACCTTGAAGAGATTTTGAAATCCAAATTTAAAATCTGATATATAAGACTCATTTTATGGATTTAATTAGCAGTAAGTACCATCTCAGGTAAATCTAGGGACCTAGAAATCTGAGCTTGTATGCATACGCACTAAAACTGTTACAGTATTCCAGTGATTTCAACTAGCGCACTTTTTTATTTTCATCTCATTTCATTGTTTTAGTGATTTATGATGCAATTTTTTTTAATATCAAATGCTTTCCGAAGTAAATTATAATGAACTGCAACGATTAAAAGATGGAAGGTGATCAACAGTATCCACACGTCTACCCTTCTCCTTCTGTTGTTCCTACTCCTCTGGGAAAACTCGGCATAAAAAAGGAGAATCCATCAATAATTGTTTTATAACAATCATCAGGGTAATTAGGCACTTCGAACTGCAATTTCTCATAATGATAATTTGTGTCACTTCCACGGTTCCATCACTGTAACCCATCTTAAGTCAATCTTAATCCCAGACTCATATTATCATAATTATTACCAATTTTCATATATAGGATTTCAACAGTCACGCGATATACTGCCGTAAAAGCTCCCAAAGGATTTGACCTTTTCGGCAGTAACATTACAAAATCCATAAATGTCAATATATCTTCTGTTATGCCTTTCCACCTTAGCTACTTAAGCATGCATATTTTATAACAGCACATGGCACATTTACACATATGATGCTTGTGTATAAGGTTACCGCCAATCGCTCAAATGACATGACTAATTATTATAATACCATAGATTAATCTGATCAAAAGCAAGTTAAATGATAAAAATGTTGCGTGAATGGGTCGCGAATATTTCATTTTTTATAGTTACAGAGTTTAAATATATAATTTTATCATCGAATTTCTACATCCTGATGAATTTAATCAACCACCTTCATGACTCGAACATTAGAATAAGGAATATCTATGTTTAATTCAAACCATTCTATTCACTCCTAACTGATATTTTTCATAATACTGATACTACCCACCTAATTTTCTTAATATCTGTTTCATTGTTTTTCTATCCGAATTTAAGTAGTTAATTGCCAAATTAAAACATAAATAAATTGCACGTGAGTTAATTACCAAATTTAAATAAATTTGTCAGTTATTTTAAATGACTCGGAAAAGGTATGAAATTGTAGGATGTTTGAGAAATATATAATATAATTGAACTAAATGGCGAAAACAAACAGCATAGCGCTTAAGAATCATGTACATTAAGAAAAGAAAAGAACTAACTTCGGTAAGGAGAACTAAAAGCTGAGTATGGTCGGGTGTGAAACCATCACACATATACTTGAATACGCATTTTGCCCACTGAAAACGATCACGTGGAAAACAACGTTCAGCGTATTTGTACATCATCTAAAAGTGAATTAAACAAACTGTTATATTAGTGAAACAAAAAATATTTATGGGGACACTATGGGACGTGTGATGTGTAATGCCCAGTAAGTCAAACCAACGGAAAATAATTTAGCTTTAAAATGGTATTTAATCCAGCAAAAACTTACAGATGATAAATGAGCAAGTGGATTGTCAAGTGACTGTTCTTCAGTTTCTGTTATTCGTTCCGAAAGAAACTGAAAATAAAAAAATGGCTTTCGCTTCAGAAACTAGAGATTTAGAATAAAGATAAACCTTTGGTATTATGATCCTAATTAGTGAAAGGAGTGATATAAATGACGTTATTGAAACTTTAGCATCACTCCAAATGTATGTTCACAGCAGCAATTTAACACTGCAACAAAAACATGTAATACAACAGGTCTACCTGGATTTACATATTTTTATTTGAAACTAATCATGCGTACGAAATCAATAATTACTCAGTTTAGCAGTGAGAAGTTGTCAGAAGTTATGTGAAAAAGAAGTCATAACACTGTACTCTTAAATCATAGCTAAAAAAAAATGGCTATATAAATCCCTGGTTTTTAAATTTCATCTAAGCTAAGTACCAAACTTTTGATAAAAGCATAATTTTTAATATGGAATTTAAACCTTCATTAGTGGATCGAACAAGTGGATATTTTGCGTACAATGGCTATATTTTGAAAAATAATCAAACTTACTTCACTCAATTTTCTGGTAATCGACAAGCAAAGTGGTGTAGGCGTTTCAAAATTAAGTAAAAGCAATGGCATGGATGAAGTGATTAGTAAAGAAATTAGATTGCATGGTCCCATTGCTGGTTCATCCATTACTTCCAGACACTTCAATAACAATGACAAAGATAGCTCAAAACCTGCTTGTATCGTCGTACCTGAAATCCCATGCAAGTAGCTCAAATTACAGAATTATAGCATAACTTTTTTTTTATTGTATAATTATAGAAAGGCGAATTAGTTAAAATAAATCAATTCATCAAATTCTAGACTTTAATTCAAGTTTAGGACTTGGAAGAGAACCAGATAACTCCACCTAATGCATCGGAGTGAATTTTCAAATGACACAATAAAAGTACTCTTTTTGCTCTCCTTTTTCTTCTGCCGTCCGTTTCTTTCCTTGCTCAGATTATGTTACTTTGTGCCGGATTAAAAACATAGTTTGATATAAATAAAGAAGTCGACGAGCATTAAATAGGGTTTAGATCTGTTAAGCTATACAAGAATTAATCAAGAGCCCGTATATAAATTAACCTTTCATAACCAAACCAACGACACCACTGTAATTTTTCCAATCTAGCTGTGATACTGTTTTTGATAAACGCTGCAAGCATAACGCTTTGTCTGAGGCTGCTGCGTCAAATATCTGCAGAAGAAAAAAAAAAGTAATATTATACTACTACACTCCTTTTCATCAAACACTTCATGATTTAGCCTTCGTATCGTTTTGATTCGCTATTTCTATGAGTCCATAAAAGGGCGACAAGCTGATTTTATTACTCAAATCCTTTCTGGAACAGCTGATGGTTGGTTTAGAGAACCTGTTAAATATCAAAGGATAGAGATGACAAACTGAAAACCAGTAAAAAATAGATTATGTCTAAAAGTGATAAGAATTGTAAAGAGAAGGAAACATTCATAAACTCATTGCTCATCTAGGAAGCTTCAATTCCATTTCAAAAAATTTTCTAAAAACCAATCACTGAAATCCGAGGGTTTCTATTTCCAATCACTCCTCTTCATATATAATTGTGAAATACACAATAGTAACCTTATCCAATAAATGCAATGCCAACAGATATTCGTTGTCAGAATTTGACTCAAGCATTGCTACAGCAATCAGCAACAGTCGACAAAGTGTTGAGAAATCTTCTTCAATTCCAGCATCCATTGTTTTCAAGGCTGTTGCACTTTTACTTCGACTTAGGCCTACCTGTATTTCTCGTTCATCACTTACCAAAACCGAATACCGCATATCTGAAGGTTAATGTGCACAAGGCCCATAAATTCACAAAATCAACGCCATTTCTTTATTGTAAAAAGAAAAGATTAACATCTACTACGCTTAAAAATAAAACTTTACAGATCCAAACTGAATGAATATCTGTTTCAAAACAGTGTACTAAGTTTCAATCATTTTAGAAGTGAAATAAGACCTTTCCGCTCATGTGTTGGAGAGAGAACAGCTGAAGTTATTGTACTTGAGATCTGATTTAATACAGCGGGTGTATAGGAAGTAGAACGTGCGTGAGTAGGACACTGCAGAATATTTGGTGCCTGGGGTACTACAGCCAAATGTGATACAGCTGTTTGAAGACAGAGCATTATATCAGTAACGCATGACTGTGTATCCTCATG
Source organism: Setaria digitata (assembly GCA_003640385.1). NCBI lineage: Eukaryota > Metazoa > Nematoda > Chromadorea > Rhabditida > Setariidae > Setaria > Setaria digitata. The sequence continues at coordinate 29,791 of RCAB01000466.1, read as the reverse complement.
TGGTTCGCCAACTGCTTCTGCCAAACGAGACAAAATATTCGGAATCCACGGTGAAGGCGACTGAAAACGTCGAAGATTTTTGGTTTTCAGTTTCAAGATTTAACGGCCAAATCTTTCCTTATAACCATATAAACAAACCTGACAAAGAGCAGAACTAATCTGGAAGCAACGACCAGCAATATGTCGATTTGAGGTTGACAATGCCATCCCCATTGCTAACTGTGACCAACGCAAAGCTAAACTTGGATTTGAATCGATTAAAAGTTCAGCTAAATGATGCACCATACACTCTAGCTGTGCCGCACTTTCAATCCTCCACTGACGTGGCGTCACATCTTCATTAGCCCAAAGAGGCTTATCCATCCTGAAATTAATGGCAGTCATAGATCTGAAGTATATCGGAATCATCGGTTTTAAATTTTAAAACAAGGCTTTGCAAGATGACACTAACGGGATATTCCTAAAACTTATTTCATGCTCAAACAAATGAAGGTGTCCATAAATGAAGCTAATTTAAAGCTGAATTGTTATCCGCAGCTAATTCAGATAAGACTCGTTAAGAATCGAAATATCTTTAGAAAACTGAACTTTTAAAACAATTTTTTAAACTTTAACCCCGATTTTCTATATTGGAATCTATAGTCGCTCCTAATACAGAAATTTTTCCTGCCGTGTATTATGAACATGATCAATGTACTGAAATCTGCACTAGAACTTGATACCTTAACTTCTGCTTTTTGTGTGAGAAAAGATTAATATCGTTAACATTTACAATGTCCAGAATAAGAACTTTTGGCACTACTGGCAACAAGTCAGTAGTTATAACTTCATTGATTTTATACTTACAACTATAATTTTTCCTTTTAGCTAACTAAAACATAAATAAATTACTAGAATTCATACATGAAACTGAAAGGAACTAACTTCTCAGACATGCAACACACAAATGCTTGAATGAGATCGGATGCTGTACTGAACAAAGCAGTACTGCTTAACAACATTTGTTGATACTCGCTGCATTTGAAACTCAAAAACGTAGGTGTTTCTCCTCGTGCATTACTGTCTATATGATTATCATCAGTACTTGATGCGATACTTATCCGATCATCCGAATTTATCTAAATTGGAATACGAATGAAATATTGCTCGAACTGAAAGCTAATACTGATCCAACAATACCTTTGAAAAAATTGGAATCGGGATCCATGAGAAAGTCAGAAAAAAAGCAGAAATCAAGTACGTGTTCTCTGAAAACCTGATTGGTGAGCAATATATTTGATAGGTGCGATGCGGGAACAATTTCACCAGACTGCAATAAAATAATATTGATTATAACTTGTCGCGCATGGCGACATATTGATGGACGCAATGAATCTAATCCCAAGACAGCAATATGTAGCAACAGTGGTATGTGATCATACCACTGTTCTGATGAAGGACACCGTAACAAATTTGTAACATGAAGCAATGCCAAATTGCTCCTGAAAATTAAAAAATTAAGAGAATATTATAAACAGTATTCAAATTTTTATGGGCTCGATTTGAAAATGTTAAAAGAGATCGTTTTGATATGCAGCTAAAATATAAATTATTGCCCAGTCTGTTAAAGATTTCTGGCTGAATGCAGCGCTGGAGTTCAGATTCCTATGAATTTATCAGTTAGTTGAGCTAGTGGTAGATTGTGAATTTGAATGTGCTACAGATATCTTAGAACAAATAACTGATTGAAGGATTTTTTTTTTTTTTTTAAAGAAAGATACCCATTTTGAAGAATTTTTTGATACTGGTTGCAGAAATAGGAAAAAATGAACTCACCTTGTAAATACCAGCACTGGTTGAGTAGTGGGCGGTAGGAATGATGATAGTTTCGAATAATGCCCCCCATAAGCGGGCATTGGTAAATCGTGGATGATACTAGCAGTGTCTTCATCCGATACATTGATCTGGAAAAGCAGTTAGACTTCTCAAAATTCAAAGAAGAAGGAAACTATAGAAAAACAGAGATCCAATTTTGAATAAAAAAGTCAGTCGGCTTTCAAGGAAATTGAGTGAATTGGATTCTGAGAAAAATTTTATGGAATTCCAAAATGCACCTTTACGGATGTTGAAAAAACAAATAAAGACCTTCAGTGGGCTTGTTGGCTCTGTTTCTGTAGCATTAGTTTCTTGCGCTAAGCTGTTAATTTTTGATGAAATTTGCTTTTCATGTGTTGTTTCCAAGGTAGTTTGAAAACGGTAAAATGGTGGCATTTCACAGCGTTCCAAATTTGGCTTGAATTGTTCGTTTACAAAGTCCATCTCATCCATCAGAATTTTCAGCAAATTATGGGAACTTGACTCCATCAACAAACAACATATGTTTTTCGTCTAAATATATCTTACGGTAAAGCAGTAAAGTGAGCTAAATGGTTCTTCAAGCATAATCTTTTAGCAAAGCTTACAGCATCTCTACTTATTTTTTCCCATTTCAAAACATTCGTTTCTGTTCTGTAAATAACAATGCTGCATTGCCTATTGTTCTACAAGAGATATGCAAATTTGATAGCAACGTACATGTGGTAACAACACATCAGGTGATAAGGAGGCCATCACAAACAAATAGTTCACAATGATTGGTAAATTTGCTGGATGTGACATAGCTAACGTATTCCACAGTAGTGATATTTCTTTCAAATGTTCAGACAGTGTAGCTGTTATGTAAAGAAGATTATTCAGAATTAGTTGAGTTGCTTCGGCAGAACCCCATCCTGGTCTCACTGCACCACTTTCTTCCCTAGTACCATCTACCTGCAAACCATTGCTTCTCTGCAACTTATGATTTGTATCAGTTAATCATGCTTCTTTATCGATTCTTTATAAGAATCTGTAGCAGCTCTGCTCTCTAAATCTTAATTACTGACTTTTACTCTTAATTTACTAAAAGTAACGACTAATGATTATAAATCACCTGAGGATCCACGAGTTGAATGTTTTCCAGCCATGCGGAAAGCAGCGATAATATAGCGGTTCTTCTACTACATTTAGCATTTTCAACCCGGCAGCAGACTTCTGAAACGATTATTCCAAAGAATTAAATTTAAGTTCCTTAAAAATAGACTGTAAATTTATGATATAATAAATTTCCCAATCATCCGATAAAATATTTTTGAAAACAAAGAATTTAATTTAATTAGGAGGTACTTCTTACCATAATATCGTACTAGGGAAGAGAACACTAAACCATTTCGTCAAATTCGCATATCGACTAAGCGAAAAGTGATTAATCGACTCTGAGGAAAACAGCTTAGCCTAAGTGTCCTTTTGACTCGTTAAAACTTTATGGCTGCATTGTTTCAAATTAATGATCGGATTTCTTCCTAACATAAATAATCAAATTGATTTCAAATGCTTCAGAATTTCGAGTAAAGTAAATACTATACCTGAAAAAACAGACATCGTTATTTTTGGATACGTTTTTCCCAGCAAACGACAAACTTCGATTTGATTTGATGAGAAATTATGCAAATTAGTGAGATTTGGCACGGTCAATGAGTCATCAAGAAATTGTCGTCGCAGAAGATGAAGCAATTGCACTGCAGGTTCAGAAACATGTCTGTCACTATCTGCTGCTAACATCTGACAGAGAACGAACAAAGAGTCGAACTCACAAGGATATTCCCTGGAATAGTCGAATGCCCTTTCTAACCAGTGCCCTCAAACACAATTTGAAAGAAATTACGAAGAATCTATGAAATAGCTTAATAAACTTATAAGCATCGTATTTTCTTTTATTTCTTACCGAACTTGGTGTACTCTATTAAATGACAAATATAGTTTGTTACAAATTTAAATTTACCTTCGAGAGAAAAGCATAACCAATGAACGGAAACTTTTTGCAGCGACATGAGCAGGTTTGGAATAGCAAACGTTAATTGTCCATTCTAGAAGTTGAGATGTTTCATCGTTCAAATCAAGCATCGTACTTAATGTAGATTCAAATAATTTTTCGAGCTGAAAATCGTTACGGATGGGATTAGTTGGCTTAATTTCATATATTAGCTGCTAAGCAGAGCCGGGACAAGGCAAATTATCATGAAGTATTGTTATTTTTCCCTGTGTTCGAAACAACGACTCATTAGCAATTCTTAGTTGACAATATGTTATTCTATGAAAGTATTAGCTAAAATAGAATTCAATTTTAAAATTCCATGAAAATATTGGAAGTCCTAATGTTGTTTCTTACCACCAGCTCCTCTTCCAGTCCCGTAACCTGTCTAGTTCTTCCTCCTTTCCCCTGCAGAACAAACCTAACCACAGGATTATTTGAATCAAGCAGTGCTTCCAGCCATCCATACAAATAACCATCTTCACCAATAGCTTTAATTGGTTCAAATATTGGTCCACAGCATAACAGAGCACACATCGCTTCAACAGCACGTTGCTCCACGTATGTTCCAACATCACCATCATGTCTGAATATAATAATCGAATTTGCTGAATAGGAACCGCATTTTAAGTTATACCTTTTTAACCTCTTCCAGCTTCCGATCTTCAAAAAAAAAAACTAACCTTTTATCCGACGATGCAATGCTTCTACTGCACCATGATGTGAATAAGAAAAATAAATTCTGCTTCAGATTATTTCCCAGCAAGTTCCGCCTTTTTTCTGCTGCAAAGTGAAATGAGTTATTTCAAGCCCTCATAACAGTCATTTATTAATTCCGAATTAAAGTTAATGCAGAAATGACTATAGTCCATAAGTTGACATGAAAAATCAGGGTTTAAAACAGCGCAGAACTCATTGTTAATGTATGTTCAGTTCTTGATGACAGCATAAATAATGATGTTAAGACATTACAGTGAGGAAATAAAACATACGTGCAATGCTATTAATAATCATTGCTACAGTTTTCGCGAAATGCAATCGCAAATTAGTCAACAACAGCATATCGCGATCCTGAGAATATTCAAAAGTAAAATAAACCGTTAATAAAATGCTCAGTCCGGTTACTATCGCTTCAAGCATTTTCTTTCTCAATCTCCGGAAAAAAAGGCAGTAATAACTAAATCGAAGATGAACCTGATCTGATTCCAAATTTTGTCGCATGGAATCCAAAAAATCGACAAGGACAGAACAAAGACCACTTTCAACATCAATGCAACCCGAACACTGAAGCACACCTCGAAATGTTGCGACCTAAAAGAATTCGATGGGATTTGATACATCAGTGATTACTAAAGTGAATGACTTATTCACACTTGCTCATTACTTTCAATGTTAAACTAAATATCCTATCTATGGCTTGGGAAATAAATAACTTTCTAGTGTCTTGGAATGTATATCCTAATGCACTGGAATGAAGAAAAAGTTTGAAATTTACAATATACTAAATTAATTTGTTTTAATTTTGGTTCCAATCTTTGTTCAGATTATAAACATTTTAATTCACTGCATTGTATAGCGCGTCTTTACATTTATATGTATAGCGACCCTTTGCTATTGCTATCTTTGACTACAGTTCATCAAGGATCATTAATTCTGAATTAGTGTCATAATGAAACAGATTTCAGTTTCTCTGACTTTTAAATGAGGTGTTTCAATTTCACCTGTCAATTAAACTTTCACTTTTTCATCAAAAGAGTTATAAACAAGAAAAAAAGATCAAACATTTAGTGTGATAAAATAATTTCATTTTTTTTTTTTTGTTCTTTTTTTTCGTAAAGGCGGAACCTCAAGTATACGGATTATTTGTAATCGCAACAAATCTTTGCGTTTCTTCCTTCGAGCATTATTATCATTTTTGCGATCCATTACTTCTCTCAGAATTCCTTTCATCTCATCAAGAAGTGCCCTGCAAATTAATGAAGTATGAATAGCTGAAAATAAAATATGAAAAATATGTAGGTACAACCCATTGTGAAAAGCGCAAATTGCTGCAAATTCATAATAATATGTTGAAATTCAGTGCATGGTATAGTGACAGTGTAATACATCCATATGGCTATATGTGTATAGCCTTATGGTTAGATTTTTATCAGGAAATAGCTGTTTCCATTCAGTCAAAAGTTATAAATAAAACTAATTTATTGCAAACTGATAATGAATTTTAAAAAACCAACTCAAATGCTAGAGGATTTGTTGACCCAATACCCAAAACGACACTATCACGCATATCAGTCATGTGCTCCCAACGAAGCATAATTACAACTTTCAAGAAGAAGGCAGCATTCACTGCTGCAGGTGTTCGTGGTGCACGAACGGATGAAGCCAAAGAACGAAATACATCATTGTCTACTCTAAATTAATATTAAACGCAAATAATTCAGACCGATATCTTAAACTGATTTGAAGCATATTTAAAGTTAACGGATGAATTAAAAGTCCAAAAAAGGCTTTAATGAGTTTTTTGAAAGACGTTTATCATAAAGGCTATGAGAGATGTATACCACCAAAGCATTCGAGAAAACAAAAAATGGAAGCGGTAATAACACATGTATGACTTTTGTTTTCTACTAGAGATATGCAAAAATTGATTAAAAAATCAAACTAACGACGAAGTGGGTGAGAAGCCACGACTATAGCTAGACACATAATCAGTATGCGGTGGTGCCAGTGCACAAGCCATTACAAGATACTTCTGCCATAATGACAAATAGCTATCTTGTCCAAGAGATTCACCACATAATGGCGAAGCCGTTGCTTTACTTTTCGATGATCGTAACAACGATGCACGATTTTCATTTTGCGGATTACTGCAACCAAGAAAGAGTTTGACAATTTAAGCAACTTAACTTTTCTAATACTAATATTTCGACCAATTTTCAAAAAGTTATTCAAAGGTCTGGTTTTTTTTTTTTTTGATAACTATCCGAGTTAATATGGACATGGATTGTTTTGACTTTAATATGGATACATATTACAAAGATAATAAGCAACAATATGTGAAGTGAATAAATTAAGCATATGAAACGTTTACTAAATGCAGTTATTCATAAGATATTATTAGGGCTACTTGATTGATTAAATTTTAGCATTTCTCAAATGCTGCTTATATCTTTTTAAAGACCTATCCTATTATTCACTTTTTCATATAAAATATTTCTGTCAACAGATAAACAGATATTTTACTCACGAAACTCAATACATAAAGGTGAAGGTTTTGCTTTAGTTTTACTTTACTTCTACTTTTTCTTCTTTTTTCTTTTTTCATAATTGCAACGACGAACCACGATTGAAGAATATCAATCAGAATAGGATGGTAAACTTAAGTGAAAAAATAACAAATAAATATGCTTATTTTCTAACTGCTCTGGCGTAAAACATACTTCGGGTCTACAAAACCACTGCATGCATTGAGCCGAGCCTGTACTACAGGCCAAGCATGGAAAATGGCTGTTGGACATTGCGTTAAGAGAAAACGATGTTCACAGTAGCCGGAAAGTGCAGAAGCCCATGCATCCCATCGAAAATATTCATTACCCTTATCACTGTTCACCTGAAGTGATTATTAAGAAATATCATTAAATAAATTACATTAAATAAATAATGTCGAAATGCAAATCAAATATAAAGAATTGCAAGATAAAGCTGGATAGCCCGCAAATTTATCTCCCGTAACTGATTGTTTCGTATTAATGTAGAGGCGCAATAATTCGTATGCAAAGAAAGTTTCAAGGAAATTTAAAATTTTTGAAATTCTCACAGCTATCTGTTAAGACTACAAGCATCAAACTGAACGAATACCCATAGAACTGGTGTTTTGATTCTGTCTAAACACCTGCTGTATGCCAATGTTCCATATTTTCTTATGTATACAATTATCAACGGACGGATTAAGCAAAATAACTCACCAAGCAACTATCTGTTTCGATTGATGAAATTTTATCGGAGGCAGATGAGAAATCATGATTCCAAGATTGCTACAAATTACAACAAATAAACAAGGAAAAAGTTTTTAACGAAAGTCAATTAAATACTTTCATTTCTCCTTTTGTCTTCAAAATTTAAAGAATAAAAGAAAAAATTTACCCTTTCACAAAGGGGGACATGTTCGATGTATTTATTGATCACATAAGGTGTTGCATTATCTAATACTTCGATCACGGGTGTGTCATGCTGCTGCGATGTCACAAGCGTCAATAAATGTCGTACCTGAAGATCCTTATTTAAAAGGTCCAATTAAAAAGCTTTCAAACTTTACCTCTTTTAAAATATTTATAGCAATCTTTCTGGATTGAGTTCTGTATTGACACATCATTGCAAGAGCAAAACCTTCCACTGCATGCAGAGCGATAGCAATCGAATTTGTCAACATCGGTGATATTTGCATCCTGAAACGTAAACAGCTTCCAACTTTTTCTAATTCAACGAATTAAAAAACAAATAGAGAATCACGTTGAACATTTATATGGCTTACAATTTCGCTCTAATATGTTCAAGTTACACCATGTAGCGATATTATACACTGTGCAATAAACATGTGTCATTGTTGTTAGTCCTACCGAGCGTTTCAAAAACGGTAAAACAGCAGCTAGTACAAAATTTTGATATCCCACAAATCCTCTTAGAATAACTTAAAAATTCTTACCTCAAGGGATTGATGAAGCCACTATCCCGTTCAGAGTTACCGTCCATTTCACGTTTTTTTTCTATATGTGCAGCTGTTTTCCACGTGAACAACAACTGATGCAAAAGTCGTAATAATGAATCAAGGAGAAGAGGATATGTGTCCTGAAAAAAACTCATCATTAAATCTCCGAAATATGAGATTTAGTACAAATGACAAACCCAAATTTGTTGCACAATTATAAATATCACTTTTGATAGCCAGTTGAATCATTTGACGGAAAATAGGACCATAGAATATACTGGGATACTTTTCGTTAATTTCATTCTATATTAGATGCTAAATGCCATCATTCTTTAAAAATTTGAATGAAAATATTCAGCAGGTAAAAAACGAAGAATATGGGAGAGTATGTTCCAAAAAGAGTAAAAATTAAAAGATATCCTACTGAAAACTGGGTCGTCATATAATTAAGGTAGGAATGGATGATATCTTCACGCCATTCCGCACATTCACTCATAAGTGTTTGCAACGTTTGTGCAGCATGCACTCGAAGTTCTTCGTCGATATGCACATTCATTCGTACCAACAATTCAACCAGCTCCTTAAATAAATCAAAATAATGCAATAGTTTTTATCATAAATAAAGCACCTAACAGAGTATGAAAAATTACATTTAAATGATTGGTTTCGATAATCCAATACTGAAGAGGTAAGAGAAAACTATTACTCATCGCCCCTATGTAATGAAAGATGAAGGCAATTAAATATCACTGAATAAAAATAAAAAATTATCTCTATTTATTACTTTTGTAATTATAACAAATACTTTTGGATGTTAACTAAAAAATCTTTATTAATGAACGAAATACCGAATGGCTCATTGATTCAGGAAGAAGACGAGGAATCGCTGCAATACATGTACGATATAAATCCAATTTAGGTTTGACATCACCCCTAAAATTTACTACAAAGTTTATATTCCAGCAATGCCGCATATTGCGATAGTTTTAGTCACTTTTCTCAACGACAATCTTATTGTTTTAATGTTCTGGAAATTTAGCTTACGTTAACAGTTCTTCCGGTTCTTTTCCTCGAGTATGGGCAGCAGTCATCATTAAAGGCTTCCCAACCTGTAACAGTGTTTAAGCTTTAGCAAACTGTCGAACAACACGAATTAACTTATAACTATGTTATTCGATTCTTAATTACTGTTTCAATTTTTCTCCAGCATGATCCCAGGCACTAGAATAATGACTATAAAATTAAATTTCATATTTCACAACTCAATGAAATAACGAATCAAGCAATCTTATAAAACAGATACGATGAATGAAATTTGGAAAACGGAGATTTTGCGAGATTAGAACAAAGCAAAGATGAAATGGCATACCTGGGAATCCAGTGCTCTTAGGATCGAATCGAACGCACGTCGACATGGTGCATAGTATAATTCAATACCTATTGAGCGAGCGATTTCAGCTGTCAAAGGACGAGAAATGTAAGTTTTCTTCAATCTCTGGGAAGAACTGAGAGCTGAAAGTGATAAGTTGTAGTTAAATTGACAAAAAAAAAGGAAATGGTTCATATAATAACAGTTTTTGATCACCCATTGAACGTGGCATATCTGGTGGTCCTTCTTTCTGTTGCAGGCTATTCGCTATAACCATCAGTGCTCTTATTCCGATATTCATACGTTCCGGATAAATGGAACTTTTCAACACACTATGTGCCCTATTACAACCCAGTAAATCGAATATTATTTCCTGGAATATAAAAGAAAGAATTATTTACAACTTGGATTTATAAACATGTTTTCTTTTTTTCTTTATCGTAACCGATGAAACTACAGGCATGGTGTTAATCGCTTCAACACAAATATAAAATGAAACTAATCTGCACTCAAAGATGCTAGAGGCGTACGTTATACGTTGACAGGTCACAACAGCGAAAAGACAAAACATTTGTGTTATGTTGGAATGGTTGCGACGTGTGTATGCCAAAAATTAACTTATACTACTCAGCATACCCTGAAGGCGAAATCCAGCTTTTGTTGGGCGATGAAATGAATAATTTTGACGAAGATGTTTAACGGTGCATCACGTGGTACCACAGCCCGGTTACCTTTCGGAAATAATGAATTACAAATTGATTCCAATCGGTTTCGCGTTGCTGTATTACCTTCACAGTTGTTTCGTATAACATATACCCTGCAAAATAAATTATTTTGAAAACCAATAGTGAAATTTTGTTCGCTCATCTAACCCGATTTATGGGACTAATTTAGATTACCTCTGCAAATTGCTGTTTTCTATTACTGCCATTTACTTTTGGATCAGCGGAAAATCAGGACAAACAAAAACACACCAGAGTAGGCGATACAATGATTCCAATGCAACTCTTGACACTTTCGGATCTTTGTTTTTTAGACTTGCCAATGTAGAACTAAGAAATTGCGCCCAATTCATCAAGAAAAATTTACTCTGACTAATGCACAGCAAACATGTTAACAGTGGATACGCTGCCTAAAATAAATCATTTCTTAAAGGCATACTTCATCTCTGAATCTTGCTCATTTATGCCTTCATCTCTGAATCTTGCTCATTTGAATAAAGTAAAGGTTCATAAGTTTCAGATCCTTTTCAAAACAAGAATTCGTTTTTGACTGGTAAATAAATCATCCTTTGAAAAAAAAAAGAAAAAAGAAAATTCCGAAACAAATATACACTTACCATTTTATCTCGCTTTTTATTAACTAATTCAAATGTAGGTGCATAAAGTTTGTCAACAAACGATATAACAGCTGGTATGTTTGCTTCGGTTTTGATTTGCTAAAAATTTGGAAACTTCTAAATTCAAAAACAAACAAATGAAATGAAATTTTTGATTTCTGTTCAGATAGCACGACTTGAATTGTCACGCAAATCAACATAATTCTCATACGACTTAATAAGCTTTTTCTAACTTCTCACTTCATTGAACAGGTTTAACTTAAAGTTCACATGATGTCAAAGAAGCCTCACAATTTGCTGAACAAATCGGGAGCATCTGAAACAAAAACTTCTATTCCAGGTTTCAAACTTCCCGACAAAAGAAATGCGATAATGAAAATCGCGAGATCCCTTTTGTTTGATGAAGTAGAAATGTATGTTTTCTTATAAAAAAAAGAACTTACGGCTGCAACTGGAAGAAGAATTTCAACTAGCAATCCTGCAACCGCGTGTTTGATATCTTTCTGTTTAACATCTAAATAATACTGCCCAAGTTCATCCAAAAAGCGCACGCCCACTTCGAATTCGGCAACGTCACTAGTCTAAAAAAAAAAAACCATATCTTGTGCTGAAGAACTAAGACACCGAGATACATATTTAGTCTAGTAAGTATCTTCATATCATTCATTTTTAATTCAAGAAAGCAAACTAAAAATCACCTTGATTCTGTAAAACTTCATAGCCATTAACAAGGCGATTATGCAGTTCATACCAAATGGAGTCATTGGATTCTCTTTTCGAAGCTCATCCAAAGTATTAAGAAATGTTCGCTGTATTAGAGTAGCGTGTGTTTGGGACAAAACACCAAGAACCTCGGCATAACGTTCGGCTACCAATAAGTAATTGTTGTAATTTGAACCGCAAGTTGAACTGGAATTGCTGAATCAGTGAAAAATTCAATAAATAATTTTTTAAATTACAAAAAATCTACTATTAAATTCTCTATATGTGCATAATTCATGGCTATATTTCGGTAAAACTAGGGCTAAAAAGAAGGCGGAAGACTTGGTATGACTCATATTCAGACGCATATTAGATCGATGACAAACACGGTGGATCTATTTATTTAACTGTTAACTTACAATATTCCTTTTTTACTGATTATTTACTATCGCGCTGTTCGAAATTTATCCCTTGATTACTTTACTTTATTTAGATTTGCAAGTTTCAATTCCTATTAAACTTAAATATTTAGCTTTAGCTCAGATTTCATTTCATAAAACGTACAGTTCACGATATTCAACTTCGTCAAATGCCAAAGCCACAATGCGTGATACGGAATTATCGCAAACTGTAGGGAAAAAATGTAGCTGCGGCAATACTTCAATTAAGATAATGCAGAAGAGATAATTGATTGCTAAGCGTTGCTCATCTGATTTTGCGTTTTTTTCACTACAATTTTAAAAGTTGTTAAACTAATATTAGAAATAAAAGAATCTACAACTTCCATGAATAATTATTCACTAAAACAGAATACTTTTGGTAGATGTTCGAAAACTAATTCTTATATGGTTTAATTAATATAATTAAGCAACCACACGTGTAGATCATAAATAAATATATAGTAGAAAACAAAGGATTTAAATACTGAATAAACAAAAATTCCTAAACCATTAGTGAACAAACCTTCCCTATTCATATGTTCGTATTAGTTAAACAATCTACCTCAATTCTTTGAAACGCTTTAGCTGTTTCTCATACCAACTGATTAATGTTGCCAGAACAGACGGCAAGCAATGTTCGCAAAGCGTATTTAAGACACGTAAAAGATTTTCCACATATGTATCGTCTCCAGTTTGAAATATTTTGGTGATATTACGCTCCTATAAAAAAAAAAAAAAAAAAGTAAATTGAAAGAAAAATTTTTTGTAAACTTAAAAGCAAAGAATATAAGTTCCTTATTATTTCTTCCTGTTCAGTAAAATGAGATTTATCAGCGATTTGAAAAATCATGCATAATCATTTTACTGAAAAACTAGAGACAGCAGAAATACTTGTGTAAGATGGGAACGAAAAAAAAAATGATATGAGGTTAATATCAAAATAGTAGAATAAAGCAAATATAGCAAAACTTCTGCGCAAAAATGCAACCAACAAGAGTATGAAACAAATGCAAACATAGAAGTAAGGATTATAAATATAAAAGTCAGTACGGATCTTATCAATTGGGATTTCAGTTATATGGCAGAATAAATAGTTAACACTTACGATGTCTCCATCTTCGAGAGAATGGATTTTACGCTCGAAAATGTTAAATAATTCTTGCAATAGTGACTTTATTGTAAAATGACCTGGTGGAGCAGCGAAATCAACGCCAGTAGCAGTAACTACTTTTAACGAACCCCATGGTAATTCCGCTGCCACAATACTACAAAAAAGTGAAATTACTCGTAATTAAAATTTCAACAAAATGAATACGATGTATTGAGAAAGGATTTCGTAATACTATAAACATTAGAAGTAAACTGAATAACGTTCCAGATAATATATAGAAGAGATAAAACGTAAAATACTTACGCATCGACAGTGCTAACATGGCTTGAGGTTGGATCACTCCGACGTCGTAACAATGCTTTCTTCACTGTATCTTTGTCTTCCGTCATCATCATCACAGTAACAATGGACCTTCGAAAGTAAACACCATATGTGATAAAAAAAAAGAAAAACACCGCGGTGAATGTTTATCTCATCTGCAAACTCACTAATTAACTGTTAATAAATAGATATGAATAAACATGGCATGCAATGTTATCTACCAACAAACAAATTTTGAAACACCCAAATAAAACCCGAAAATCCCTTCCATATATGCATGCTTCACAATTAAGCATTACACTTTGGTCACATAAATTTTTTTTTGGACAAACAAAATGAACTTCACAAACACGTCAGAATTTAAACTTGATCAATTTTGATACGTTCGATAAATTTTTACAATTAGCACGCCATTTTCCCTATGCCATCAGCAGTGCAGTTTCAAAAGCTGAAGGAAATGGTAATAAATAAACCAATTCTATACAATGAAGACAAATTAAGAACCAACTGCATTACTCTTCAGTTCTTTGTAAATCCTATTTAAACTCAATTTTCCTCCTCAGTATTAATCTTCAGCAATGACCTAAAAACAGTTCCAATAAATTACTTGATAGAAGTGTGCTCGAACCTTAAGCAAACCAACAGCATTAACTTACCTGTCTGGGAAAGTTCAAATAATCACCCCAAATTATCTCAACCACCTTACACTTCATGAGACGGATATTTATATAGACATCACGGTTAGGGCCGTCAAATCTTCGCTACTCATTTGGTTTCTGCGGTTTTTGATTTCTTTCTTCCTGCTGAATGGTGTTGACAGTGCTGGTGATTGTGAGAGTTGACAGAAGTTATGCTTCGAATTACACGGATAGACGTGTTCTTTCCACGGGTTAACGTGAAGGACTGTGATGGGACGTTCAACTGCGTGCTCTTTCCCTCTCCAGACACCGATGAGAATAGTTTCTTTTCCCTTCTACTCAATCGAATTATATCATTCTCTCTGTGATAGCAGTTTTGAATAACTGCTCGTTTTCTAATTTCAAATATTTGTTATTCAAATTTGTTATGGTTCGTCCATTTTCGTGACGAGTGGTTTTTTTTATAGTTATCATTGTACGAATTTAATTCCAGATTCTCCCCATTCTTGCTTTGTTAGCTTAAAATGTTGTTTCTGCAAAGACATCTCTTATTTTAACTTTTTAGATTATCATTCATCTCTCTTCTTATCCACGCTGGTCCTTTTCCAGGACTTCGATAGATGTGCACTGCTTTTTAAGCTTATAAATTGCTGTTGTTATCCTGTACTATAAAAAAGATCCGTTTTATGACTTATCTTCACGTCCTTTTCAGGATGGAATTTAAGGATTACAATCATGCATTAATTGATACCGTACGCAATTCACCATATCTGTATGATCCATCCAATAAACATTACAAAAAAGGGCGGTCAAGAGTAGAATTATGGGAGGAAGTATCGAAGAAACTTCAGGCAATGGGCTATAAAACTACAGGTTATATATTTTGGTTGTGAAAACCATCTACAATCTCAAAATATTCAAATCAAACTAAGCTAGGAATTCTGCTGAAATTCTTTTCAAATCATTGTCGCGAATAAATTTTGTTAGCATTTTTTTTTTTTTTTTTTTTTTTTTTGGATATATAGAATTTTTTTGGCTTCACGGTTTTTCTATTCTGGCTTTGTTCTTGTAATTAATTGCTGAGAAAACCAGAACCAGTTAGAGAACATTATCTAATGATTTATTATGAACGTAATAATAGTAAGAAAAATATATCAAAACAAAAATACTGACTTTCCGAGACGTCCGGGAAAATGACTTATGATGAGAAAAGAGATAATTATCCTTAATTATTACAGTTATTCCACTTATGCTTTTGAAGTTGCCTGAATAGTTTTGTACGTGATTTGTGCAGCTTTAATCTTAGCAAATTTATCATTATTTATTCAGCATCGATGTTGTCCTTTCTAATTTGTTAGTTATAATATTTGTAATATTGCAGGTGAGAAATGTCGTGAACGTTGGAACTGCTTGAAAGGACGTTTCGTGAGAGAACGAAATACATTAAAAAAACTGAGGTCGAGCTCGTTACCTTATGTTCCGAGGTTTTCATTCTATTCTGCAATGAAATTTGTAGAACCATTCTTACCTGATTCTCTGCAGTTAGTCCTTTAATTTTTTTTTCTTGCTGCTAAATATTGTTTTTTACTTTTTCCTGCTTCATTGAATAGTGATAGGCACGAGTGAATTTAAGTTTTCTTATATGGTGAGCTCCGTGGTGTCAGGTAAGATTTTTATGCTGTATCACGGGATAGGTGCTTTTTCCTTCAAATTAAAGTTTGATTGGCTTTTCCTTTTTCTTTCGTTTTTTTTTTTTTTAGAAAGCAACCTCTTGAATATAATCCAATAGAGTTCCAAGCACCGATGAAATACGAGACGAGTTCAAATAATAATGTGGAAGAAAGTATTGATAAGTAAGCTTCGAATCTTGCTTAAATTTGTAGAATCATTTTCATTTGCTTGAATTATCAGAATTCTTTTGTGGAGGCTTTCGCTTTTTTTTCAGAGTTTCAATTTTAAAATACGAAACATTACGAGGATTGATGTGTAATTGGCAAAGTTGTGATAATAAATGTATGATGAATGTTATTTGAAGAATGCCTATTACTTGTTTGTGAGTTTTGGTACATCTTTTCCTTTTCTAGACAAATTCATCGGTTGCTGGCGCAAAATGGTGCACCAGCAAATCATGAAGGCATGGATTCGAATGAATTTGTCGATGGCTCACAGGAACCACCAACATCAGCCGCGCTGGCGACGAATAGTGTAACAGTACATGCACTGCAGAAGATACCGTTGGTGGGTACAGATTGTGCGCAAATTTATCCCTTGAATGAATCGTCTTTCACAAATGATCCGTTTGTTATTGATTTGACAAGAACGAAGTGCTGGAATGATACCGATCAGGCTTCATCAAGTACGATGTCTTGGCAATGGTATCACGATGAGCTTCTAAAGCTGGTCAGGTTTTTTGAAATCCCATCGTATCGATCGGGTTCAACATATGATAAGAGTGCAAAAATTATTCCAAGCTGCAGTTTTCTAACCATGCTTATTGAAAGCAACCTGTATTTATATACAAATTTACCGATATGGTTTGATGATATTGTGCCTCGAATGCTTTTGGCTTTATATACTGGTTTATTAGATGAAGGAAGTGGTGAGCCATATTTCTCACATTTTATATGGCCGCTCGAATTGGAACGAAGTAGTTTTGACTGGGACGAAGTAGTAGAAGCAATTATTTCGCGATATCCATCATCTGTGCCACAATCTGTTGATGGTATTATAAATACTGTTATGATGTTATTGAAATTTGACGACAATCAGGAAGATATTCGAAACTTGATTGAGCATCTTATTCCGAATGATTTAAAAGAATCTTTGCTGCTCAATTTGCGATTACTTCTCAGCGGGTTTCAATTACTAACCCTGAAAGCTTCCACATTTTATAGCAAGTTGAATCAAATTTTGGAAGAATCACTGGATGGCGCCGTAAATCCATTTGCAAATTGGCAATGTGATCAATTCCGATTAAGCTGCATACAGATGAATTTGCAGCAGTTCAAAGCAACTATAGCTTTTACAACTTATCATTGTGCTAATTTGGAAGGACGCAATAGTACTGTTTTGTATAAGTCATTTTTTCGCCATTTTATATTCCATAATATTTCCTGCTATCGATTAATCTACGACGCTCAAGAAATCAGTTCAACTCCAATGCATGAATTTTCAAGGTTCTTCTTCGTTGGTGTCATGAAGAAACAACTCGAAATTTTGTATACGGCACTGAATCTGTATCAGGATAATGGATTCCGGATTTCGGAAAGTCGCTTCCATGGATTTACCTTTCCAGAAGATGCTACCGCCCTATATTTTCCAATTTGCCAGCTTCTTTCACCTCTCTTCTGTTTTTGTTTGACCCCAAAAATGATACCCGAACTTTACGCAGCATTACTTGGTTATATCAATAAGGCGCTAGCGATTGATGAATATAAGATCGAGGGACTGATGGAATCGGAACAAAAGCGGTGGATGGAAGAAGGGTATGAGGTGAACATTAATTTCACTTATTGATTAGAATTAGATTCTACATAACTTCCAGTTTTTCGGTACTAGGTTTCTTTGCTGATCATATTGAATTCAGTTTTTTTTAATTGGGTTTATAGGTTTCCGGTTGTTTACGTGAGGCAAAGAAGTCATTGCGCTGAAAGCATGTATTTTTTTGAGAGATATATCACAATTTAAAGAGTCTAAAAATACCATAACAGCATTTTTGCATGGACTTGAAATGCGAACAAATTATGAAAATTAGTCGAAGTTTTTAACAGTTTTAATAGAAAGATATCACCAAATGAAGGATTAATGTGCTTAATTCACATAAATTCGGTTCGGTAAAAATTCTTTAAAGAACGTTGCCGAAGTAAGCAATGTTACTAATAAAAACTCAAGAGGTGTGGTGATAATCAGCATATCTATTTTAGCCAAAACTAAATCCTTTTAAAATATCCAGGGCTAAAATTAAGCGGTCTTCAGAAAAAGTCTTTAATCCAGGTGTGAAAAATCCGGATTATTTTTTTCGAAGAATATAAAAGTTTTTGAGATGTTAAGAAATCCCTTTAATTGTGTAACTAAGAAGATGTGAAGCGCTCCAAGAACTTTTATTGAAGGACAAATGAATGTATTAAGAAATTATGCTTGCTAAATGTAAGAGAGTTGACTGTAAATTTTTAGTAGAAAAATAATATTAGGTGACAGTTATGGGAAATAATAATTTGTAAGAATGCTGGAAGTCAAAATAGAAGAAATGAAATATGTGGATATTTCTTAGCTTAAAGTATTTGCTCAGATCTTGAAATTAGACTTTTAACATTCCTATAAATATTAATAGATGTGGCTGATTGTCATCACATCTTTTGAGATTTTATTTTTTATTGAGTACTTTGGTATTGTTCTTTAACAAATCTTTAACGAATCGAATTTATGTGAGTTTAGGCACATTAGTCCTTCATTTGGTGATATCTTTCTACTAAAACTGTTAAAAGTGATATGATGCACATGCAGCTTATTTTCATATTGGTTTGTATAAATTTTGTTTGTGTCGGCGTTTTTACAACATTCTAGCTTCTAACGGAAGAGAATTTCAAATAAATATATAATTGAAATTATATGCTGCGCGTCTCAAACCATGCCACTGTTGATGAAACAGTAATCATTAGTAACTTTAGTTTTTATGAAAATACCTACAGCGGTTATTTTATAATACTTTAACATTTTTTTTTTTTTTTTAGGAAAATGATGCTTTGCAAATAATTTACTGAATAAATTGATATAAAAATGTTAGGTGGATTTCAATTAGTGTTTTTCAAGTCGTGCTTTTTCAGGTGCGGAAATTGATTGAACGTCGAAAAATAGATCCCGAAACCTAACTGATTTGGAAAGAAGATTCACTTAAAGTCAGATTTTATTTGTTTCCCAGTTATGTTCCTGATGTATAGCAGCTGTTTGCTTTGTTCCCAGGTATTGTGTTGGTAGTGAAAGGATTAGATTAATATTTTTGTTGAAAGAAATTTGTTATACTTGTTATTCTTCCAACATATTTTGTTGCTTGTTAGGGTGATGCATTTTAGTGGTTAAAGAATGGCTTCAACTAAACCGTGTATTCCTTATTTCTTTCTCTTCTTTATCTCCTTTATTCGTTTTAGATAATGATTCCAGTACATGTGGATCGATAACTTTTCTTTTGGTCCTGTATCGCTTATCGCTTCCAGAATTTTTTTGGTTTGGTCACCCTCGTGAATGAGCTGGTCCAATTCCTAGTAACTGTCTTTTTTCTTAGCTTTTATTCAATTATCCAATTAGATTCATTCTAAGGGATAAATCCCTACAAATGTTTTTTGAATGGATTTTTTCTTCAACGACAAAATTATGTAATAAGATCAAAAAAAAATCAGATCACAAAAAAGTAAATGATTTGTGAGATTAGCACATCATATCATCTGATTTTTTTTTTTTTTTTCATTTTCTGCACTCAAAAATTAAGTGGCTAATTAATTTTTGGTTTCTTAAAGTAAGCTGTTTTATTATTGTCAGAAATTGATAGCATTATATCACTTCTAATACAATCACCATTTTGACCGAGGAGTAGTTCTGAATTTATTGTGCATTTTTTGTTTACTAATAGATTACTATATTCTTTTCTATTTTTTTCTTAGCTTCGAAGAAATAGGCAGTTTTTGCTTTTGTTTTTGTCTATTTTATTTTACATTGCATTTATCATTCGATTACCTTTTTTTTTGCAATTTTCGACCGTCAAGATGGATTGCTATTTTGAGGATTTTCACGAGTTTTCATAATTAATCGCTTGAAATGTTTCTTTCTTTACTGATGCATATCATTTGTCACTTCTTGTTATTTATAATTACTGAAGCAGACCTCTGCACATTTTTATTCATCGATTCAACTTCTCCTCTGCATAGATTTTGGACTGTTTAGTATATATTTTCGCGATTATGCCTAACCTGTCAACATAGTGGGCTAGGTTGGCCGTTTTCGTCTGATTACTGGTTGTAATTGAAGTCTTGCTTTATTTTTGATAAGTTTCAAATGTTTTTGTTTTAATTTTAAATCACTCAACTGATTCTTTAACTTTCCATTTCACTTCTTTCTCTTGGATACCATGCTTTATTATTACTGCGGTATAAATGAGCTCCACTGTGCTGCAGTTACTGACTCACTATTTACTTATTATCCATTGACTTTTCAGACTGTTATGACTAATTTTTTTAGCTTTTTGGCGTCATATTTTGTTACTCGGATGTTTAAGTTTTGTGATTTGAAAAGTGGAATTTGAGATAGTAAGTTCAAAACTCCGTGGTCCTGGTTTTTTTCCTGTCAGATTTGTAGCTTTCTAATATTATATATATATATATATATGTTTGCATATTTTTGATTATTATTTGTTTCTTTTTGAAAACACTGTAATTTATTTAAAGAAATTGTAAATACCTTCATTGGTATTCCATAATCTCTAAAGTGGATCAGTTTCCTTGTTAAAATAGGATGATGTTCCCGTGGTATTTGTTGCTAAAACTTCTTCCATTGATGTATGCAGTATTCACTGTATACAGTCTGTAGAATTGATTGTAAATCATGTATTTAGCAAAATCTCGAATTATAAATTCCAAAGGGGTAAAACTTTCAAACTTTTTTTGAATACAAAGCATTCTGAATAGCCAGGGGCATGCTACGATTTCAAAACAGGCTGTTTAATTGTACTGAGAAAATAGAGGGATTTTTACGCTTAGTTGGAAGTTTTTTTAATTTGAGCAGACGTTTAAGTGGCCCAAGGTTGTAGCTGTTTAATTTTTTCATTCTTTTAATTTTTTTAGAATATACTGAGGAAAGGAAAATCTTGTTCCTCAGCCTTCGTAGGTGGTACTGTTAGGATTCATGAAATGAATGAATTAAAGAAAACTAGATATAAAAAGGATTAGGAATAGAAAGATTGTTTTTAAAATAATTTTGCTGGATATATGGTCGCTTGTTTGCAGGACTCAATATCCGGATCTCTTAAATTCCTTTAAATTTTGAAATTATCAGTAGCTTTAAGTTTGGATTGATTTGCTGCTTTACCGAATTGCAACATTCTGCTATAATGTCGTGTTGGTTTGTTGAGAAATTGTTTTTTTAAAAATCATTATATCAATGAGAATGTCAATCCAGTTGCACTTTTGTTCCTGCCAATGTGTTCTTCGGTTTCGGATGGAACCGTTCATTTTGGACACTTTTACAGTTTCATCAGCATTGATTTCTTTTTTCAGATGTTACTCTTCAGGGTATTTAATTTTTAATTTGCAAATCTTACGAAAACAAAAGTATCAATTTACAGGGATACTGGGAGGGCCCCTTTGACAGGCTGATAATCCATTGGAATTGAATGTTGTACTGACAGACCTGGTTAAGAGTTATCTAGCACATCATATTTATTAACACCATATCGAAAAGAGGAAGTAAAACACCGGAAATAAGTAGTGTGCTAATTAAGTGATGAGTAGTGGCTTAAGTTCACTGACGTTTCGGATACAGTGTTTGTTCTGCCGTTCTTCCAGTTATTCATTGCTCCTAATTGATCTTATTAAATAATTAACATTGATCTTTTTAACTGCTTACATTTTTGGGATAAAATATACGATTTTGAAACAAATTTTGTGGGTCCTTGACGTTCCTTTCTTTTCTGGTGACAAACTATTGTTCAACAACTTGTCGTTTTCCGTTCGTGTTTAAGTGGAAGATTAAATTAATCATCCTTGATTATGGTGAGATGGCTGATAATAATTATCTGTTACTCAAGAAAACAACGAAGTTAGCAGCATCTGAAATTTTTTAGAAGTATTGGAAATATTTCAAATACCGTAATAATCGCGAAACTTTTTTCATTAATACAATGATGGTCGTAATATTTCAATGCTCTTCAGTAATGATATATGCTGGAAATGTCTGTTTCCGGAAAATTGCATCCGGAAGTTGACGAGGGGTAGGTGGGTAGTTTGATGAAATCACACGTTGGTTTCACCTGTCCTGAACAGATCCCTTTTAATTACTGGCTGTTGCTCGTGAACGATGCGTTAAATCAGTCTAAGAATTAACCCAAAATACAAACTACGCTTAACAGGGAATGAATCTTCAAACTGCACAGAGATGCCAACTGCCTAGACGTTCGTTGTTGCTAATTAATTACGAGATGTCTAGGTGTTTCAGAAGGAGGAACAAGTTCGATTCCAAAATCGCAAACTTTCTGCTACACTTGTCAGAACTGGCTCCTCCTTAGTCTTCGCTGAAAGCAACGCAGTATCCCTTCTACAGCTATTGTCCGTTAAACGGACTACTCAGTGAAGAAGAGGCGATGATTCCACGTGCGTGTCTCAGATGAAATACGTGACTGATTGCTTCATCTGTGGCGCGTCTTTTCTCGCAATTACTCTCACCAACAGTCTAAATATCTGTAGATCTTTAAGCTACTTGATATTTTGTCAATGAATGCAACGTTACGACATTCCTCATTTCCTTTGACTGACAACACTGAAAAACTTGAAAAGTAGGAGTGTTCTTATCATACTGATACTGTGACCAGTTATCACTGTTATCAAGCCACTGTAGCAGTGCTCCAAAAGTGAGAAAAGCTATGTTGCGAGTATGGAAACCTCTGAATTTGAAAAATTTTGATAGAAAGCGATTTCCACACACTAATTTAAAGAATCGCTGGGTGATGAGTGTAGCAGCGGTGTCCGAGTGGTTAAGGAGTTTGATTAGAAATCAAATGGGCTCTGCCCGCGTAGGTTCGAATCCTGCCCGCTGCGATACTAAACGAACGATTTTACAGTCGGTATGATTTTAAAAGTTCCTCTGGAGGAACTTTTAAAATCTATTTCGTTCATCGGCAAAGAAAGCTTCGGCGGGTTCAAGTGAACCTCGAATTTGTTACTTTACGGTGCATTCCCGGCTGGTACTTGTTGAGCGGTTCCGAGTTCAACTTAGGCGCATCGGAACTTTTGGTTCAGGCTTTAGTTCCGCAATCAGTCAGTGTGTTCGACAAATTTCGCTGGAAGGCACGTAATCTCGGGAGTTGTTGATTCGTTTCGAAGATATGTCCCCAGTCATTTCTAATTTTAGGTTCCGAAATTCCGGCTACCTTCAAACCACAACAGTGTTTCACTTCACTTTTTGCAATGCCGATCGCTTCCCTGGGGTAGCAATTAAAACTCCACTTGCAAGGAAATTCGCGATTTCTCGGGATGTGCAGCGGTGTCCGAGTGGTTAAGGAGTTTGACTCGAAATCAAATGGGCTCTGCCCGCGTAGGTTCGAATCCTGCCCGCTGCGAGGCAACAGTTTTGTCCCGACCTCTCTGTGACAATATTATCAACTTGATCACACCAACCGTTACTTTGTTTCCCGTTCGTCCAATTTTAACGGATAATTCGTGTCCTGTAGCTTTTGTCTCGAGGAATCGGTGCAGTGAAGGGAATTGAATATTTGAAATCGGAGCATATTGGAAATGCATTACAGGAATTTTCATTGCTCTATTGCTACGAGCTCATTCTAATAAGAAATTTTCAGGTAATCAGAAAGTTCAATTCGATGTGGGAGATAGCACTCGTGCAGTGGTGTCCGAGTGGTTAAGGAGTTTGACTCGAAATCAAATGGGCTCTGCCCGCGTAGGTTCGAATCCTGCCCGCTGCGTGAGCTACTTTTTCTTGCCAGTCGGAGAAGCGACGTTAACAATCCGATTGTGATGAGAACGACAGTGTAGTCATCCCTCATCCCTCTCTCCTACATCAAGACTTTCTTCCGGTTATTTGCAGTCCCTTTAAAGTCAGCAATATTTGTAGAAACGGTTAGCCAGAAATGGTGATTGAAAAGCGCGACTTCCGGGATTCTTCTCTTAAGGATTTGTAATGTGTAACGAAGAAAGACTTGAAGTAGCAGCCATGATGTGTTGGATGTGAGGAGGAATTGATCGAAAACAATTCAGACGGTAATTTGCTATTTAGAAAAGTTTCGCAAAAGATATTTATTCCAAACATCAACTTGCCGAATTAACGTAACATGATAACTTAGCAGCTGTAGTGAAGAGAAACTGATTTTTTTTCCAGGAAAAAAGCTGCAAACAATAATTATGGTAATTAAAAAGAAAAAAATAGTAAAGGATATTGAGATCGTTTTTTACAATTATAATTTAAAAATAGCCTTTAAAGTGGGACAAGAACAATGAAAAGAACAGCAGATCATAATTCTTTTCCAGTGGATAACAACTTCCTGTAACACTTCCTTTTTAATTCAAAGCGGGAAAAGAATGAACCTAACTTTCCGGATGTTTCCTTAGTTGTTAGAAGTTTGACATTCTTGCCCGAATGCTGCTTACTCGCAAAGATGCAATCTCTTCTTTTCTCAGAATATGTGCTTAATTAATCTTAAGTTAACAACGACACCTGCTATCAGCAAAGTACTTCTTGAAGTGTGACGAGGCGCTAAAACAGAAATTCTAAGAATCCAATCTCTATTTTCAGCTAATTATGCGGAGAAGAAATTTCTGAAGAGGCATCATTTTGTTCCGTAGCACGAATTATTAGATTAGCTGAAAAAATTAATTGAACTAATGTATTGGCGAGAAATTCCGAAGTATCATTTCAAGTATTATGAAAAAACTTTGTGATATTTTTAAAAAATTGTTCAAACAGTGAGGTTTAATTTCAAGAGGCTAACATTTCATTAATAATACTTTGGAATTAAGTAAGTGGTCAAAGGAATTTAATCTAGCCATTTTCACATTTATCCCTAGCAAACAATACATTGCGCAGTTATTGCAATAAAATTGAAAGGCTCACCCTAGTACTAATTGGCAAATATTTAATTGACCGGTGGTTAAAAAAAGAATTGCAAATAAAAAACAGCAACAGAACAAAACAACGAAAAACTTTGAACATTTGGCACTGGCATTGATTATCATCAATCTAACATATGGACAAATACTGATGACAACTTTTTTCTAAACTTCGACATTTTTTATAGCTTTTCCAAGTTTTTTGAAAACTTTTTCCAATTAATTAGCAAAAGAAACGATAAATTCCCGACATATCTTGCAAATGTTGCAACAAAAGGTAAAGAAATTGACTGCTATTTGGAAAATAGAAAAGCGAGGAAGTTTCAGATCCTGAACTCTCCTGAAAGTACTTTCCAACCTTAGCACTGTGCTAGTTCCCTCGTTTGGAGGAAGACTGATTTATGAGCTATGAAGAATTCCTCTCCCTTTTCTCAGGAAATTTCATTTAGGTCAGCTGAGCGACACAAAACAAGAAGAGCTAATGAAATCGAAACAAACTCTCTCTTTTTAACTTCCCCTCCTTCCCTTCTCTGCGACAACTAGTGTAACCTTAGCAGAGGTACAACAAGGAAAACGAGAAACTTTGCCAGTTGCAGCGGTCCTACAACAACGACGTTAGCATCGTTGGTGATAACACGTCGTCGCTTGCTTATCATCCAGCCATCGTCCGTGGATTCTGATTCTGCCACTGATTCTTCACTGCCAAAATTATCACTTTCCGTTTTCCACTGTGCCATTGCTTCCTTATTGCGCATCATCTGATCATCACTGCCAAGATGTGCTACTGTTTGATCCACCTTATTTTTATTGAGATATATCCGTTGTGGATGTGGATGTCCCTGTCGTGTTATCATGTGATAATCATCTGATTCTTGTAGCCATCTCGGATCAATGGATTCTCTTCTTATAGCAGAATCTTCAACAAAAGAATGGTAGTTATGCCACTATTGTGTGCCGTAACTCGATACTTTTAACCTTTATAAATCGACGTTTATTTGAAAAATTCAAATGCAAAAAAAAACTTCAATAATGACAAGTGGCACAATTTGAATACTGCTGTTTTCAAATCTGAGAACCTGTTGCATCGGTGGATCGATCATCATATAAATATTCATCGTCCTCACTAGTAGTAGTTGTGTCCCAACCTTCGGTGTAGTCATTTTCGTCCGTGTTCATTTCCTCCTCCGATGTAATTTGTTCTGTAAATGTGTAACTGAAGACTGATAAGTCGTAAGTTCGGTTATCTCATGCAACTGATAAGCTTTGCAACAAGCAGCTGATTCTATTTCCAAACGTTAGTGCCTTTTTTAATCGGTGATCTTAGAAAGCATGACCACAAAGGTGGGAAACAGTAGGAAGGTGAAATGAAAAGTTTATTTTTGGTTCTTGATGCCTAAATTCAAATCGAAATGTGATGGAAGTGCCACTCCCAATAGTTTCCTTCATCCTTAATTTCCCCTTCACCATCTCTTCCATCAGCTGCTCCTCATGACTTACTCATCGGTCATCGGTCATCTCACAAACTGATGATATTCTCACCTGTTGCGTCGGCTGTGATCTAATAGTGGAGGAAGTAATTAGCTGCTTCGAATAAGATTTATGCGGGCATTGAGACCTTCGGGAAGAACAATGATGAACTAAGTCAATCTAAGGACAGGTAAATGAATGGCTAATGCAGCATAATCAGGCTTAACAACTTCTGGATTTGCGAATTATTTCGTTTTATCAAGCTTAAAACTTAATAGGTTACTGATAAAATCACCAATGAATCTGGACAATAATTTGACCCTCCTTCAAGCAACTGTCTTTTCAGTGACAGTGAAATTTCCTACTGGATAAAGGGTTTAAGCCAGATCTTTGAAAAACTTCAAAACTTTTAACTTACTTGATTCCTTCATCCGATGCACTTCAGTATAATCAAGTGAAGTTTTATCAGACTTGATAGCTTGTTCATGATAAATCTTTCCTGCTTTAGCTGGTGATAGTTCATGGTGTTGGTGATTAATTTCCAGCCGTCCTTTTCCGGAGTGGTGTAAAAGTGAATGTTCCGTGACATTAGATGCCGATGTTGTCGTTTCAACAACTCCAACAAGACCGTTTAGTTATAAGAAAATTAAAATGATATTGATTTCATACAAGCATTAATCGGAATTTGAGAACTCACAGTGTATGTGTTAAATAAATGTTGGTAAAAATGCGAGAAGAGAATAAGCAAATTTAAAGAACGAATTTAAATTTAAAAAATAAAATTTGAAAATTTATCCAAAAAAATTAAATTTAAATTTGTTTAAAAAAAATAAAAATTTAAAAAAATTTAGAAATTTAAAAAAAAATTTGAAGAATAAAGAAGAAGGAAAGCATATATGAAGCTGGTGAGTACATATTATACAATCAGTGCTATGTTAGTCTAAGTTTCAATTTACAATTGACATTTAGATAGATTGAATCTATGCTTTTCCTTTAGTTTTTTAGCATTTCGAAAAGGTGGCATGGAAAGTGGCACTTCAATGTCGATGAGGATAGTATTACTTCAATAATTTGAAAATTTAGATATTGTTTCAATAACTCGAAAGTTCGATGAATTTTTTTCTTAAATTGAGGGATCCTTCTTTTTCATCTTCTTCCCTTTTCTTGATAGTGGCAACTGTTCAAATTTCCTCAGTAACAATCGCCTTCAATTTTTCTTCCTATTTAATGAAAAAAATCTTAACAATGATTCACAGGAGGAATTTTTTTTTTTTTTGAAACTTTCTTTTTTTAATATTTAATGCAATCTGGTAATTTTCAATTGGAACTACTAATATTTAAAGTACCACTGCTGTTTACTATTTTACTGTATGCTTGTTGCTTTCTGAGCTTCTGATTAATGCGAAATTTTCAAACTTTAATACTGTCTCATTTCACTCTAAAGTCGAATTACCTGAAAAGGTAGGCCTGTTTATAAGGAAAATCTACAACTTAAATCTAATTAGAGGTCCTGTCACAACTGTCGCAATAGCTAACCAAAATGATACACTTTATTCCGTCTAAGATTGATTTAACTTCCATAATGCTTAGGGAAACTTTATTGTAAGTGTTCATAATGATATTTAGATTCATTCATGCGTCTGTGTTTAATGTGAAGCATAAGGTAAGGTAAAACTAGAAGGCTTCTGAAGGTTTAAATACTCTCCATTTTATCATCTTAATGATAAGCTGATAAAAATGATTTGACTTACCAGCGTACTGACATCGATCACCATAGTAGACATTAAGTAGACATAGGCACGTATGTACCGTTGGATTATCAACAAGATAAGCACAGAATCCACCATTGAGACATTTGATGCGACACTCACTTTGCGGATTCACGAATGCTTTACGTTGTTGCGCCAGCGTAACCCGACGTGTACTGTCACTGTACATCACAATATAGAGCAAAACCGGTGCCACTCTCATCTAAACAGCCGGATAATTAGCACTCAGAGCTAACGGAATATCGTCTACGGATACGTACGTTGAGACACGTCCTTTTTAGACAACTGATTGAATTTCAGGAAGAAGAAACTGAATAATTTCTTGCAATGTTTTTGTTTCAATTTTGAAAAGAAACGGAGTGGGCCTAGCATGACATGACGTGGAATGAAGTTCTCCGTGTTCCATCTGGAGAATCGCAATATCACCAAGTTCTCGTATCATAGCGATGAGAAAAGGCATCAGCGTCTCCTTGGTAGCAGTCGAGGTAACAGATGTTTGCAATTCAAGCATTCTCGAAGATTACAGAAAAAGTCGAATCGATGAAGAGTGAAATGTTTGTTAACGTATCAGCGTGCAAATGTTTCTTAAATTAAAAATCATCACATCAATTTCTCCTAATTAATAGAAAGGTCAGAGTTATTTTTCAATGAAATATCGGTAAATATATTGGAGGAAACGAAAAATCCGGATGTCGATCTTTGAAAATTTGATATTTATGAAGGGTAGAGTAGAATGAATTTTAAATTTTTGGTTAGAACTTAGGCGCTTTAAATATAACTAGGTCAACAAGTGAAATTTTTCTGATAAATAGCATTGAATCGGCGATGGCTTACAAAAAAAAGGGATTGCCATGCTTCATCACTTGTTATGATTGGCTAATTAATTTTCAGGAATTCACTTTCTTTTTTTCATCAGTAAGAAATTAAAAAGATCGCAATGGAATGAAAAATCAATCGATCAACTGATCATCGATCGGGACCGTAATTCCTTGTTCAAGTCAAACATATATTGTTATTGCTCTTATTGCTGCAAAATAATGGATATAGTGAACAATTTTTGCATAACGTTTTGGTGTTAACTGATCAAATTAAAGCAATGAGTGGATTTCAGAAAGAATTACTTAAAATTTAAAAAAATAAAAACTCGAGTACTTGTTAAATCGATCATTTATACTTTAACTGGCAGACCGTAGTGATAGATGGAAGTGTGAAGTGAAAAATTGCTTTTTGTTCTAAAAATAATTC
>RCAB01000465.1:0-47554 GCA_003640385.1 Setaria digitata | reverse complement strand
AATTCAATTTCTGGAAATCATACTAATTATTATACTGTATGGGAAAAATATACTGTTTCCTGCAAAAAGTGAAATGAAGAATTCGAAATGATCCAAAAACGAAAAGTACCCAAAGTTAAGAATGATTTACTAAATGATGAATACTTACTAACCACTAACTGAAACAAACTCCCTTATACATATATATAAACCATATTTCTCATCTGCACTCAACGACCTGAAATTTATGTGATAAAATGACGAGAGTTGATAACAAATATGAAAAAAGACCTAACAATCTATAGCTTCTCATCATTTCACTTCTTATCATTTTCAGTTCACTCTCTAGCTCCTAACATCTATCGTAATACTGATAAACTGAATCTTACTAATCTTTTTTTTTTTTTTTTCCTCTCTTCACTATTTATTAAAATAAAATTTCAATTTCAATTACTCTACGAATTTGATGAGCTTTATTTTTGTAGCTCAGAGAGCTAAAAATTCCATTCGTCATCGATTGCTAATCAATTGAATACAACACATTCAAAAAGCAGTATCTATCATCAAAAAAAAAAAAAAGGGAAAATATTGATAAAGCACTATGAAAAAAGTGTAATCTAACTATTACACAATGATGACGATACAAAAATGATGCAATAGTGCAACTGCTAAGAGCTAGAATTAAATCTTCTTCGTAAATTATTCTAGTTTACATCTATGTGTCAACCTAAATTGTAACTCTAATAGGTAGGTTATAAATGAAACATGTTAGTTAAAAAGTTTCATCAGCAATCAATTTAAATAAGGAAGTAATAAAATAGATTTGAAATAACCGAACAATACGAATGAATGGCAGAGAAACTCATAATCAAGCATTTGCACTAATAATACATCTTAGCTGTGAAATTAGGACATAATTGTGTATCTAAAATTATTAATTAAATTAACTTTCAAGGAGGTAATTAAAGAGGGAGTAGGATGCACGAGACTAGAACAAATTAATCAAAGCCTATATTTTAATTAATATAACTCTTACCTTAGACAGTTGAAAAATTTTTTAATCCCTTTAATTGGCTTCCGAAATCTTTACAGACTAAAATTTAATGCTTACCAAAGAAGCATACAGTTAATCCATTATTAATAAAATAAAAAGAGCAACTATATGAGTTTTAAGTGGGAAGATCAGGAAAACTAGAAGGATGTATTAAAATTTTCCGGAAAATTAGAAATTAGAAAAGTTTCCGAACGAAATTTAAATTCTTTGCAACTTTCCTATCTGTCAGAGAAATACTAATCTTTTTCTCTTCTTTTTTTTTTCTTACTATTCAATAATTCAGACTTATTTGAATTATTTATTATTAAAGAAAAAAAAAAACGAAATAAAAAATACGATGAACTTATAAAATTATGTGGCATTATATGTTTAAAGTGTGCTATATCACATGGCTTCTTTGGAATAATAGCTCAAAGCTTTAACAAAACAAAACTTCACACAAATACATTCCTTTTCCACTTAAAATTAATAATCTCCTCTAAGCTATTGCTTTAATTCTGTTTAAAACTAACTAATTCTCTATTCTATCTATCAACAAATTACGAAAACAAAAAAGAATAAAATAAAAAAAAATAATAATAAATCAAAAATACAACTAATAATTATATCTTACTTGAATATAATTAATTAAATTTTTTTTTTTTGAAATAAATCATCGAATGATGAAAATGAAAAAAAAAAAAAAAAAATTCATCCTAATTATCTTAAAAGCTAGCTGTAAAATTAACTAAAAAAAAAAAAAAATAGTGCATACTCTTTTTATATAATATTAATGATTTAAAAGAGCACGAATTAAAATGTGCACTTCATTACACACTGTAGCATCAAAATGGTTAAATGGTACGAGTGGTTACTGATAAGAGAATATAACGTTAATCAAATCATACATTTGATACGGTAGATTATTGATAACATTGGAGATATTATGGAAGATAACAAAAAATAGCAACAGCATGAAAAAAAAAAAAAACAAAAAACAAAACAAAAAGTTCGAGTAATAAAAGCATTCTAAAAAATCAACATTTATTATTAATCAAAATAATAAAATGCATGATGAAAAGATGTAGAAGAAAAGAGAACTCTTTTTTTTTTTAATCATCATAAAAATATACTAAAATATAAATATACTAATAAATATAAAATATTATAAATTATAAAATTATAAATAAATTATAAAATTATAAATATTATAATTATAAATATAAATAAAAAATATATAAAATAAAATAAAATAAAAAATAAAATAAAATATAAAATAAAATAAAATAAAAAATAAAAATAAAATATAAAATAAAAAATATAAAAATAAAAAATAAAAAAATTATAAATAAATATAAAATATAAATATATAAAAATATACTAATAATCAAATAGTCCTTTTAGTTTAGTTTCCATCAGTCGGCGCCATATAAGTAAACAATTATCGCAGTAATTTACACATCCCTCCTCTCAAACTATCGCAATAATTTTCATCAATCATTTCAACTTCATCACTATCACTATAGCAAACAGAATTATTAGTCATGCAGGAGTTGCCGAAGTTTTATATCTTTTCATAAAACTAATCTAAATTTATAAGCACTATCATGTGATCGGGAAAATATACATATTTTTAAATGTGATACTAGTTTAAATATATATTTATATGCATATACTATTGCACTAATAGCAATACCATTTTACACTATGCTATATATTATGCTCATTTAGAGTGAAATTTTTAAAATAAAATGAAATTTAAAACTGTTACTGGAATAGAGGAAGAATTTCATTAAAGCGAAAGGGGTAGTGTTAAAAGTGGAAATAATTACCAAATAAATATTAGTGTAATAAACTTGTGATGTTTCTAATAATGGAAAAGTAGCAAAGTTTTAGGATTAAAGTGCAAAATCACGTTAAATTCCAAGATAAAAGCAAGCAGAAAGTGAATGAAATTTAAATTTAAATCCAACTTGTTAGATGATATTTCCAAATAAATACTCCAAAAGAAGTAATTATATATTATGAGAAAAAGAATCACCTAACAGCACCTACCTAATGAGGGGATCGTTAATTTAGCAGTAAAACACTGCCGAATATATTAGTAAGCAGGAAAATTTTTAGGAAGTACTCAGTGATGAGAAGAAATACAGAAATTTATGTTTAGTAAAAATCCATCTTCCCATAATTTTTTCATCTGCCAGAAAAGAAAAAATTATAAGCATTTAATATGTTGACGGAACGAAAAATGAACTCGTTACTTAAAATACCGCTTATAAAAACCGCAGATCGACGATCTCGACAGATCAGTAACAAAACTGATATTGTCAATGCATGATCCCAGTACACAACAAATTCTACTGTAGAAAACTCAACAGCGACAGTCGAATTCTGCACTGGGAATAAGATCTAAACTTTCAATTGAAAATATTTCGATTATGAACTGTCATGAGTCGAAATTTGCAGTCGAGAAATTGTCCAGAACTTTACTCTCTCAACTTAAATGAATAAAATGTCATATTGAGTGCTCCTACATGATAATATTTAATCAAATCACACTTAGCTACAAATCCAATCAATTATCTGATCTCTACTTTTATACATGCTACCAGTATAGTGCCAGGAAATAATCTTTCGAAAACAAGCTGATGTCCTCGCTTAACAGGTTACTGGAATAGAAACGAAATTATATATATGCAATCTAAGCTACTTTTATTTCAACTACAGCAAGGATAGGACAGTTAAATCTAAACTATCTCAAAGCCTTTAATGGAGCAAAACTTTCAAAACCTATCAATAAATGGGTAAAGACCTTCGAAAATCTGATCAATAGCTGTTACTTGAACAGTTCTGAGTAAGGAAAAACAGCCCGTAAGTAAAAGTAAGTAAAAGACTAAACATCAACCATGAAAACGCAAAGTGCATAAACTTTTGACCAAAAAGTTAATAGTTCTCCATTCTGAAAGAAAACATCGTAATTAAAAATCAATTCTCAATTAAAATAACATTATTTTAATCGATGTGGAGAAGAAATGAACAGCAGTTAATCTAAAAATGGAAGAGTTAGAAAACAAAAAAAACCCGTTGAATAATTCCAATCCTTCCAAAATTCATAACAATCTTCAGCAGTTTTACAATTATAATGTCATTCATTCCATTAAAATGGAGTCACCTCCTTACTGATTTTATAGTCAAAGCACAAGCATTTACTCCTAGAAAACTGTCATTGGAAAAACACTTAATTCATAAGTTCAAAAATGATAAGGAGTAAATTTCGAGGTTTATTTTCCTGCAAGATCCGCTGGAAAAAAAATAACGTAAAAGCAATGGAGCACTTTCCAAAGTTTAAACCCAAAGAATGGTACGAAATGCATGCTATATTTCTAAAACGAAACAAATAATTCGTCCATAAAAGCACTTAAATAAAATGAAGTATCTTTTAAACTAGAAATCATCCTCTTTATTCTTTATCCACTATTCATAACTTGAGCAATAAGAGGTTATTACTACTTCATACTATAATAACAAACCTCTTTTCGCAAGATTCGATTTCCTGACACATATTTTCTTGATTTTTGTCCTCTCTTTAGAAAGGGATCAATACGATTAATAAATATCTTCATAGTAGCAGAAATCATCCTGGAATATGTATCAACCACCAAGCTATGACATTAAACGAAAGTACAAAATCAGTTTAGAATTCAATTCCTTTTCAACTTATCACATCAAAGTCAATGAATGATCACTCAGCAGGAGATCCAACATCACTTCAACAGTTTTATCAGTGATTCCAATGCATTTAAATGATCAAATATTGTCTTCAATAAATGTCAAAAATTAACTTTTTTCTTAACATCAAATAAAACCTATTTCAAAACGTCCTGTTCTATAAATTATCGAAAGCCAGGTGAACTTTGCCAACCAGGATGTTTCATCGATTTGAACATACATCCTGATCATCATACTCACGCATTGGTTGATATCGCCACATCAAGAGGGAAGAACAATATCAAATTTTCACCTGAAAAATTCCTTCACCATCAAAACTTCATGTTATATTTTTAATTTTAACCATACCAACAACATTTCTAAGAGGAATTTCCAAATAAAACTCATTAATTAACCAATTTATTCCTTTAACAATCATTAATTTCTACATGGGGTGATTGCTAAATTTGAATTAAACTGTTAGAACTTCTTTTCTTTTCGCACTACACTCATCCGTACCACAAATAAGTGAAGAAACGATTGACCAGATGCTTTCGAACGGTAAACTTTGAATAACTTTCATTTTCGAAAGAAAAAAAAAGCCCTCAAGAAACCTACAATATTCACTAAGACCCTACCGAAATCAGATAGGCAATAGAAAATAACATTCATCGTAGTGCAACCCTTCGCAGAAATAAATTTCACTTTATTGATTGTTAATTTATCACTGACAACTCTGACATGCGATAAAAATGATAAAAAAAATTCGATTTTCCCCATCCAAATTTATCAGCGATTAAGAATCATTGAAATTTTGGAGACTTCTTAGACAAAACTTCCATAGCTATATTTGGAAATTACCTGCTTCAGAGATCATTACTTCCATAATACAGAACACTCTCAGCTCAAGCTTTCCAAAAAATAGAATTTTACAAATTAAAGATGAACCTACAATACCACTTAAAACTTTCGTAACCCTTGAAGTTGAAGTCTGGACTTTTTTGATAAATTATTGCTTACAAATGATCTAAATTATAGTATATTTTGGTTCACCAATAAAAGCTGAAAAACATAAATTATCCATTCAAGACAAATCTTACTCCAAACAAAAAGCTACGAATTTAAAACAGTGGAATTTTCTTTATTTATGCCTTACAAAAAAAAAAAAAAAAAAAGGTAGAAAAAGCTTTCAAAGATAAAAAATTCAGCCACAATCCTCAAAATACCCGAGACACTTTATAATATCAATTGCAACTGATAGCTGGAGAGAAAACGGATGCATATGCAAACCACACATATGTAAATAAAACTTTTATACAAAAGATAAAAAATCAACATGAGAATTGCGTAAAACAAACAAGACAAAAATCTAAAAACAACAGATATCAGCCTTTATACTTTCCAGCGAGAGACAATGATTTCTTTGCCATCTGCAACGCTCCTTCCATCGATACATTACCACCAATGAAACCAGTTGGATGGACAAAGATGCAGCCATGTATGTCTGCTATCTTTGTCAAATCCGCATCACGAAGACCACGCCATGCTTCGGGTAAGGCTAATCTAGAAAAGAAGAAAACTTATCAATAATATGAAAAAAACTTCCACATAACCAGTTCAAGCAAAGTTAGTATACACTTTCCAATAAAAGCTAGTTTGCAAGTAACACTCAGGAAACCACCAACTATCCTAAATGAAATTTTTTTGAAATTGTTTTTTGTAGCAGATCATGAAAACAAATCAACAACTTTGTAGATAATATACAGAAAAAAAAAAACTTGATACAAAATAGGGTGGATTTATTAGAAAAAATTGGGCAAAAAACCTGCAGCTAAAAGCTTGTTTTTCGCTAAATGGAATAGCCTGCACTCTCCAATCTCCTTTAGCGTTATCTTTATAAATAACATATGTAATGTTGTCGTTTTCTAAATGAAGCTGTTTTTCAATAAGAAAGAAGTGATTTTTCCATGGAACTCCACCAGCTTCTAATTGAAATATTTGGCCACTTTTATCAACCTATAAAAACTTGAAATAGCACTGATAGTCATCGATTGTGGAATGAGTTAATGAATTAGATATAGAACCAGCAGTATTACCAAACGCGAAAATTTAATCAGTTAAATAAAAAACGGAAGTTAAAGAGCAATAAAGCAATTATAAGTAACAAAACACTAGCCTATACAATCTACAATAAAATAATGGTCCAGGCCGGAATTCAATTAAGAGACATGCAGCAAGACAATTTACTGGTGTCTAGAATCTAGTTCAAAATAGAGAAAATATAACAAACATCAAAACGATGATTAACTGCATCGATAACGTGACTACGCGCTGGTAACCACGATTTATAAAGGTAACTGAGTAATTCACTGAATTCATTTCCAACCAATTTAATCGCCATCATGAACCTGCAGCAATTTATAAACAAATAGTTTCAATACCAAAAAAACTGCCAAAAAAAAGGAAAGAAAAATTACCTTTCATCCACAATGTTCTGATCCTCATTCCACGAAGGGTTCAACATGGATAATCGAGACGAAAGTGTTCCGCCCAAATGATATCTAAATTTAGATATCGTAGAATTGTCAAAAAAAGAGCTGAACAGCGCTCCACAATCGTTTTGTATTACTGATTGCAGCACTCTCGCTACAGTTGAAATACAGCAATGACTATATTACTGTAAGTAAAAAATTGTCTTTAAAATCAAATTTACATTGACTTTGCATACCTTGGTTCTCCATCAAACTGTGGAATCCCATTATCTATTGCATCTATAGATTCCACGAATGTTTCGTAAATTTTCTCGAATAAAATATCAATCACTGGATCATTTTGTGTTAAGTCAAGCAGTGTGCTAATAACATTCTTCCCAAAGTGAGCATAAATAAGACCAGCTGAACTTAATTTCGTACTAAAACTCATTACTTGCAGCGTACTCATTGTATGATTAAAGCTCCTGCAAACACTTTTTTTTTTTGTGAAAAAGAATCCATTACTTCTTTAATGAAATATGATCTGAAAACTCAGTGATGCAACTTTTTTCTCTCCATAATAGTGGCTATCAAAATCGGCCATTCTTAATTGGGCTTGTGGAAATTTTTCATTGACTACATTAATAAAAGAAAATTTTTTAGTTTCGCGATCAAACCTCTAATCATTTTTACAGGATATTGAAAGTATCAAGTGTCAGCATAAATAATTTTCTGCTCTATGTTACAGGCACAGAAAGAAGGAAAAAAAAAATACTAACTTCTGATGATGGTCATATCTCATGGTGGTATGATCATATTCGCCACCGACATCAACCACAATATTACATGCATCGAGCACATCTTTATCACGACTTCTGCAGCAAAATTTTGAAGCTGAATAAACTCTGTAGTTAAATCTTACTGCGTAACCACTTTTTTTTTTCGCAGCAGAAAAATGAAAAAAGATGTGAAAGTGGCTATGTCTAAGTTTACTAAAATTAATAAAAAAATTCAAAATAATTAAAATCAAAAGATTTTCAATGAGTGCATACCGTACAACTTCATATTTACTGTACTCGGGGAGGGACTTCAATAAAAAGATTGCAAAAGCCTGAAAAAAGCTTCGAATTTATTCATCTGGTGAACTGAAAACATCAGCTATTATCATATATGGTACCACAAAATTCCTTATGAACTTGGATTTGTATATCGTATCACTTGCAACCTGCTTTTCCCACAACATTCTGCACCATCTTTTATGTAACCTGCTTCTAAAACGCGACTTAGCTTTACGTGATATGTAAAACAATAGCTACCTATCTTCATTTCATTCCTTCTGGCTGTGAAATCATCCTGACAATTTTCAAACTTTCAGCAAAAGAATTACTGTTCAAATGAAAATGAAAGAAACCTGAAAAAATTAGAATTACCTCGTCACAGTGGAATTTCCCATCGTGAGTACCAATTTTAGGCATTGTGCGCTTAAAACTGAAATAAAAAGCACCGAGACTGCAGAAGCTGTGGATATTTAGCTAATAATGTGGAGATGAAACGTCATATTCAACTAATACTTGTGAAGTGATCCATAAACAGGAAAAGCAAAACAACCTGAAAATAATTTAGCAACTAGTTATTTTTGCACAATTGTTCATCTAAGTTTTCTCTGCAGCTCTTGAAGAAGCATACAAATTTTGAGCTCCACTTCTATAAGTAATGAAGTTTATTCACTTTCACGATTAATTTTCTTTTTCGCTTCTTAATTCTTCCCAAACTTTCATGTTCGCTTTCGTTTCTTTCCACCAAAAGAAAAAAGAAAAGAAGAGAAAAAAAAAGCTCTGCTCAAAGAGTGAAAAATTCTCAGAAAAAAATCCCAGAAAAGATAATGAAGAAGAGAGATGGACTTGAAAGTACTAATCTACCTAATGTGCAACTTGCTCTCTACCATGACGGAAAGCATTCCGGTAGAAGCATTTCGGAACAGAAACAAGCACCCATTCTTTTATAACTTCTTACTTTTGAATATCTCTTCGTATTACAACAAATGAGCTAATTTGAAGTAATTTACATACGATAGAAATCCGGAAAAGTGATAAAATTCACAGAGACTAGAGTCAAATATCTATTGACTGATAAGTTAACATTTTTCATTAGACTAAGTCTAAAATATCTTCACATGATGAGCAGAGTAAGAGCAAAACTATGTCATAACTGCATATCCATATCACATGAACATTTCATGAGTGAGACCAGTGGTTGCATAGCGCGTCAACAATCGATCGCAATATTTGGGAGCTTGCCAATCCATATGGTTCTTTGACGCGCGTTGCTTGGGATAAGCGAGGTGGGGTGAGGGGAAGGGGCCGTAGCCTGGTTGTAGTGTAGAAGGGGTTAGGAGAGGTGAGGTTGTAGACCTAGATTACCTGGAATGTACTACCTAGATTGAAAGGATTTTACTTCTTCCGTGTTGATAGATAGGCTTCAAATGCTCGATCATTTCCTTCTTTCTGGACGCATTGACTAGGTTACTTAAGTGCGGTGTGAAAGTAGGGCATTGAGTGGTGTTAACTTAGATACTTAGTCTTGAGTATCCCTAACAGTGGTTTCTACAAAAACAAGACTAATTCATCTTACTCCTGGTGGGCTGTCTTTCCATTCCGGATCATTTAGCGCATGTTAATCTTCTGTATGTGTTTGCACATAGCTCTTCAAGCGGATAACGTTTCGTGTCATTTATTTAGTGATAATTCTTTATTAATCCATTTTCTCATTGAGTGAGTTCTAGTTAGGAAAAAGAGGAGTGGTTGGGAATAAGGTGGATTCTGATTTCTAGTCAGTTATTTTGTTGCTAGTTCAAATTGACCTTTTATTATTAAACCAGAGATACAGCTATTTCGAGGTGATTCTAATTGATAGAATGTTTTACAGGACAAGAATTTGCTACAAAATGGCTGATATATTGGATCAGCCTGATAATGACCTTGATTTGTATGGAGATGGTGAACTTGACACTCGCTTTAGCGAACGTGATGTTTTGGGTGATGACGATGACGATATTGCTAAGTAAGAAACTTTGTTTTGTTGAGTATATAAAGCAGTATAAAGTAACAAACTAAAAATAATCATATGTTGAAGATGGTGCATTTTTTTCAAACTGGTTATTCAGCTGATCTTCCATTAAAAGTACAGTGGGAGGTTCCACAGACATCCAGATAATAAATGTTGGTGATTTTACCATGAAATTGTATTGAGATGTCATTTATGATTTGCCAATTTTATCCAACAGATCTTCTTATTGCAAAAAATTTCATTAATGGGATTTAATAAATTCATTGGTTGCCCTGTCGGAAGTAACGTAGTTTTCGAAAATTTCAATTTATGGTTTAAATAGTAATATACTTTATAACATCCAGCTTTCCAACGAATACTTAAAAATTTTGTATATGTGCAGAGATGGACAGGACAATCATGCATCGAAAAACGGCAATACTGGGAATGAAGCAAAAGTAGTGAAATCTGAAGTAAATGATACAGATTTGTACGACGCTGCAATTGAGCCATCTGGACAAGTTGTGAAGACCGAACCCGTGAAGTCTAGCATTACTTCTACTCCACAGGGAAATCATTCAAAGACTCTCCCAGCACTTGGTGTAAACCAGAACAACACTGGACGAAGATACTGTTGCTATATAGGTAGTTTTTTCTTTTATTTTGTTTGAAATTAGTAATTTTGCTTTGATCATATAAATATGTAAGAATGGTATACGTTTGGTACGTCTTTATGATATGAATTGCTGAAAATTGTTTAGCTAACCGCTTGTATTTAAACTAAGATAGACATCAAAAATTTTTGGCAACAGTCATTACTTTCAGGAAATATGACCTGGTGGACAACGGATGTCGATTTGCAAACGATGATATTATCATGTGGCGCCACGAATTTAATAGACATCAAATTTTATGAAAACCGAAATAATGGTCAGAGTAAAGGTTTTGCACTGGCGGTTTTTACTGCTGAAAGTTCGGTTAAAACGGTAATGGAAAAATTGCCACAAAAAACACTTCACGGACAGCAGCTTGTCGTCCTTCCGTACACAAAAGCGTCATTAGCAAAATTCGAAGATGCAACCCGTCGAGTTGATCAGGTATGAATATTGGTTGTTAAAATGCTGGCTTCAATTTTATCGTATATCCTGAAAACCTTCTTATGCTTTTTCAGAGGAATGATAAAAAAGATACTAAGAAAGACGATCAAAAAACTCCGTTTGTTGGTACTATTCGGATTGGTATGCCACCACAACAACCCATACAGCCTGGACAAATGAGTATACCGCCACCCGTGCCATTGCGGCCACAGGTTCAGGTAATGCTAATCGTAATTTTCATGACGATATGTTTTCAGAGCTTCATTGCTGATATGTCGTTTCAGGTTCCTCCACCGATTCCGTCATTACGCCCGCCAGCTCAAGTTGCACTGATATTGCCACCCAATCAGCAGCCACCACAGCTACGTGGTCCCCCACCAACCTCACAACCTCTCCCGCTTGGTGCACTTAGTGTGGCTCGACCACCTGTCAACCTAAGTGCTCCACCACCAAATATACCCCAAGTTCAGTTATCAGGTAAAGGATAAATTTTCAATAGAAACCACGTCTAAGCGTATTCAAACA
This sequence comes from Setaria digitata, assembly GCA_003640385.1. Lineage (NCBI taxonomy): Eukaryota > Metazoa > Nematoda > Chromadorea > Rhabditida > Setariidae > Setaria > Setaria digitata. The sequence goes on along the minus strand of RCAB01000465.1, from coordinate 35,696 downwards.
GTTGTTAGTGCAGTAAGTGAATTTTATGGCAAGTTTTATTGTTTCTTTATCTAAATACTTTTCAGCTGGAGCACCACCACCCGGTGCTCCACCAATGAGTCGACCACCTCCTGGTTTTGGTCAGCCACCGCAAACTTTGCCACCAATGTCATCGGCCGGCCCAGCAGGACCGTCGAACACTTCGCAACCAGTAACAGGAATGGCTCCACCCGGTGCTCCACCCACATCGCATCCTCCTCCTTCCTTTCCGCCACCGGGGGCCCATATCAATCCACAAGTGTATCGTCAGAATTACGGAGGAGGTATACACGTGGTTTTTTTTTTTTTTTTTTTTTTTTTTTTCAAAAGTTTCTGTGACAGTTTAAAAGTTATTTGAAAGATCCTAAGTCAGCAGGTGACGAACGTTTTTCGTAAATAATAAATTATGTAGTTGAAAGCCCTAGACATACGTTTTTAATTTAGAAATTTACAGGGCCAACATCAGTTCCTTGCAGCATTGAAGGGGTATCGGAAGCTGAATTTGAAGAAATAATGAATCGTAATCGTACTGTTTCGTCGTCAGCTATAACTCGTGCTGTAAGCGATGCTGCCGCAAATGACTATGCATCCGCTATTGAAACACTGGTTACAGCAATATCGCTTATTCGGCAAAGCCGGGTTGCCAACGATGATCGGTGCAAAGTTCTCATTTCTTCTTTACAGGTTACACTTGTTTTTTTCATTTTTTCTTTTTTAATTGGGTTATTTACCAATTATTTCTTAAATAAAGGTTTGATCTTGCTGACTACCAAAGGGAATTTCAGGACACTCTAAACGGGATAGAAAGTAAATCATACAATTCATCTTCACGTAAGCACCGATCAAATCGTGATCGTTCTCGTTCGCCATCTGAACGTTCTCGTAAGCGACATCGTCGCTCCTCCAGAAGTCGATCCCGTTCACGAGAACGTTATGACTACTCACCACGACATTCCTCTTCATCAGGTCGACGTGCATATTAATTTCTGAACGTCGCCATAATTTAATGTTCAAAAATAAGAGCAGATTATGTTTTCCTTTTTTTTCTTTAATTGATCGACTTTTCGCCCCTTCGTGTTATATGTATTTTCAACTCATTTCATTTTTTTGCAACTGCGACACACTGCTCCTTCTACAAGATATTTTGTGCGCCTCTCCTGGAAACGATGTGCACTTACCAGGTATGTTCATTTTAACTTGTCCTCTTGTCTCATTTTTAGTACAGTCGCTTGTCAAGATTTTAAGTGATTTCTTGAAGGTCTATGAGTAAAAATAATTTTTGCGGGATCTCTTAAAGCTGTCATATATGCGGAATATATATCATAAATTTCATTGGAACATAATTAAGTTTAATTGATTTTGTAAATCTACAAGCTTGAGTTTTCATGCTTGTTGTGATGATTTCACTAATCCTTTACTCTTTGAAGAAAAGCGCATTTTCAACTGATGGCACAGAAGCTGTTGCTCTAGGTAGTATGAATCGTTCACACTTCCGATTCGCTGTTGTCAGATCTTATTAGCTTTGCTAATTTTCATTCATTCTGCAGCTTTGTCATATTGCAGTTCACTTTAACCGCATTTTTGATCGGAGTATGAGCTCGAAGTCATTTAGCCTTACGTACATTTTTTTTTTTTTTTTAACCTGTAAGACTTTCACTGCTTAGTATTGGGTCGTTCACATTTTCGAATTGTAATAGAGTCTGTTGATGGAATAATTTACAATTGGCGGGTCATTTTAAATCTATGTGCGGAACTTTCATTCAGGACTTAAATTGGTTTTCAAAATATTTTTAATGCTGAGAATATGCTCCCTTTATATTTTATTAACTAGTTTTTGTATGAAAACCTTCGTTTGTGATGTTTTCATCACCTCTGCATCCCATTTATATTTTATTTCAATGTCTGTCGCTATTATGTAAGTGGATAAGTTTTACTGTAGCAGGAAAATTTTTGTTTCATTATAACTTTTGTATACGCATATTATTAGCCAATTTCCATATATTTTCCCTCTCATCTCACTTTGCGATTGTCTTGGATCTAATAATTTAAATTATTAGTTATGTACTCTGTTGCTACATTAACACCAGTAATAGACTTCCACATTTGCTGACTCACACTTCATAAAAAGATTATCTTTTGTCGTATCTTCTTCATCCTATCACCCTAGGGATCTCTTAGGGAAGTGAAATATTGTTATATGTTGGCATCTCAGAAATGCAACTTGTTTTTTCTTCAATTCCTCTTTCCTTCTGTTTCCTATTTGTAATTTTCGCTTACTGTTCGAAATCAGATCTGATCTATACTTTGAGAAGAATCTTAGTGTTTCCTTGTAGTCGAGATCCTTGATTAATTACAGAAAGAAGGAGTTTTGGATGGAAGTTGGAACAAAAGGTTCTAGCTTTGTTTTAGCCTGAGGATTCATGCTTTACACAGGTCTTTTTTAAGCAGAAATCATCTAAAAATTTTTCCTGAAGATGTATCTAGATATAAAATGTAGAGACACAGAGTAAGCTGGATTCCATGGAATATATCATTTTATGTCAATAGGTAATGAAATTTATTTCATTAGGCGATAAAAAATATCGCTACTACTGTAATTGGGTTGCCTGGGAGGCTTGCAATAGTAATAGATTGTTACGGAGTTTTGTTAGATTTGCAAACGTATCCTGGGTAAGAGCTGTATATATTTCATATTTCTAATTAATTTTTAATTCTGTATAAAATTGTTTTTATCAGAGGAAAAAGAAAAATGCTTTTAGAGTATCACTTTCATCTCTGTTGTTTTAATTTCATTCAGAACTAAAATATATAACTATTATGAACTTAAGTCCATTTGCTTCTCAATTCATGTTTATATCTAACTGCATAGGCGTTTTCATGGACTGCAAAACATTTATTTCACCTTTTTGTCGTATCATTTAAATATATACTTCTGATTTCGTAATGAATTATTTTCGATATAGGCGTTGTGAATGCGAATGATGTTGAAATGTTATGGATGGCAATTGGTTTTCACTGTGTGCTAACGCGATGGTGATATTGTTAGTGGTTATGGAAGTGATCATAAGCTATATAGATGGACGCAGTGCAACATTTTCAAATTTATGCTGTTATGAAATAAAATTCCTTCTCTTCTAAAAGTTGTCGTTTTGGTATTGTCATCGTAATGATGCAGTTATTATTATTATCTCTGTTGACTTTTTTTTTCCCAATTCTTTTTAATAAATAAAAATTTTTGAACAACCAAGAATTGTTTTGTTTGTTTTTTTTTCTTTTTTTTTTTTTTTTTTTTTTTTTTTTATGAAGCATTTCAGCGCGTTAAATTGTATCTAGAGGTGAGCATTTTTTTTTTTCTTTTTTTTTTTTCCTTTTGTTAATTTGGTCACAGAATTGTTTTCTGTTTTATTTTGTTTCTTCTTTCAATTCGGAAATGTTAACATAGAATTTTATAATGTTACAAAGTGCTATAAAGGTGATGATGAATTTNTTTTTTTTTTTTTTTTTTTTTTGCAAAATTTAAGTGAGCTATGCTTCTTCAAATTGTTTGTAGATTAATTTATACAGCCTTAATGTACAGTACCCTAATTTATAACCTCGAGCACATTTTCTTTGCTTTCGATAAACCTTTTGGGGAAGTTTCTTCCCGTTGTTTTGTAAACATCCACTGCCTGAATCTTTCTCTCTCTTTGCTTTTTCTCTCTCTCTCTTTTTGGGGGTAATCCATCAATCATATTAGGGATTTTTTTTTTTTTTTTTTTTTTTTTTTTTTTTTTTAGAAAAAGTAAAAACCTATAAATTCCTTCCGTTATTTAGCGTTTTCTCAAAAATTTTAATCATCAATGAATAAAATATTAAAAATTTATAATTAATCATATTAATAATATTTCAGATTAAAATTATTGGTCAAGTATTAGTTGCACCAGTCAACAACAACAAGATGTTTATCTTTCCTTCCATACGGGTTTTACTATTCAAAGTGTGTCCATCATTGGTGATGGGGTGCATTGTTGTTAACGCTTTTGTGTCTTTCGGCATTGATCGGATCTCAGGCAGCATTGGAAAACTGTCAATTGTTGTGTTTTTATTGTTGTGCCTTTTGTGTTTTTAAATTTTTATAATGCCAGTAATTTTTTTTTTTTTTTTTTTTTTTTCATATACAGGCTGTTCAACAGCATGTAGAAATTTGTAAATAATTTTTTTTTTTTTTATCTTTCTTTTAAATAAACATAATTTGATTAATTTTCCGATATACTTAAAATTTGATCGCTAGAGTGTTATTAATATTTGATTCGTTATGCCTATTTGTATTTCGAGGACTTCTGAGTCTTGATGATTTGATGATGATTTCTGCTGAACAGTAGAAACAGCAATTATTTCTCAACTATTCAATATAACGAACAAGATAGGAAGTATATGATACCAGAAAAGAATGATGCTAACAGGTATTCTATGATATAAGGCATTTAAGCATATGATGATTAGCCTTTTAGTGAGGTTTTTTTTCTTTTCTTTTTTTTTTTTTAGATTAGCTACTTTTATAGCTGAAATTAGGCAGTTTTACAATCCATCGTTTATATGTAAGTATTTTGTAGGGGGAAGCATTATTTTAGGCAGGATATCCGGAATTTCATACCTATAATTTCGAAACAGATATAATGATTTATAATAATTTCGAACTCGGCATATGTGAAATGTCCAACTGAAATTTATTATACATTGAGGGGAATTTATTGCTCGTAAAATGGCCCTACACAAATTTCATCCATCAGTTAAGTGCTATGGCTTTAGACGGAAAATTACACGTCAAAGTATTTATTGGTAAATCGATTTAGAAAAATTTTCAAGTTTTAAATTGAGATTGATGAGATAAATTAAGAGATATATGAATAGGTAAATTACTGGAAAAAAAAAGGAAAGATGTGACGTAACAAATAGAAATAATTCTAGACTAAGATATAATTTTATTCCGATACTAATTTACTATTACTTATCCAGTCATCTCTCTCTCTCTCTCTCTCTCTCTCTCTCTCTCTCTCTCTCTCTCTCTGTGTAGCTACATTGAAGGAGAGAGAGGGGGAAAAAAAAAAAAAGAAATGTAAATACCATGACGGTAAGACCAAAAAGCCTACTAGAAAATAACATCCAAAATGGCCTTGATTTTGACGAGAAATGCTCTCAATTTAGTTCACTAATCTTTGCACCTGGTGTATTTTACTTATCAAACATATGCATACATACATCAAATTGCTTTTCTTTTTTTGGTTTTTCTCACACTATTTCCTCTTTCCAATTACTTATTTTCGATTATTAATTTCAAATTCAAATTTTGCTTTTCCATCTTTTTCTCCTCTTTTTTTTTTTTTTTTTTTCAAATACCAAAATGATAAGATATGCAATTGAGTTTTTTTTTCTTTTTTTTACAATAGTAATGTACATTTTCCATAGGAAGTTTAATATCTTTTTTTATTTCATATTTTTAATGAAAATAAATTATATGTTATTTAAAATTGGATAAGTGCGTAATAATTTTTATCTCTAAATGATTACTAAATATAGAAACGATTGATTGAAATTGTACAATACAATTTGGGAATTTTTGTTTCCTTGAACAATATAAATAAAACAGGAATTGAATTGAATTGCCTATGCATGGTTGAAATTTGGTATTGAGTGGTATTTTATTTTTATTGTAAATTTGAATTATACATTCCGAATACTCATTATAATGTTAAAAGAAAGATAACCAAAAACAAAAATGAAATCTTGGATAGTTTTTAGTGCTATCTAAAAGAATGTCTATGTTTTTGTGTGAGCGAGCATAATCAGTCTGTTTGATAAAAAGGCAAAATTTTATCAAAATGGGTTGGATTTGTTTTTTTTTTTTCATATTACTGATAAAAAAAAAGCGATTCAATTTGATGATATGAAGAGGACATTGTTTTCGTTTGTATAGATAGTGTTTTTAGATTTTAGTCTTTATAACGTCATATATCTTGGAAATAAATATTGGTATGAACTAAAAAATTTTGTAGTACTTAAAGTTGTTAGATTTATAAATTTATGAATAATTATCAGTGGATTAATCAACAGAATAAATATTTTCGAGGCGGATTCCTGGTTGATGATTTCCTAGCGATAATAATCAGGACACTAATCAGGAATTGATAATCTGAATTCTCGTCTGGTCATTTACTGCTTAACATTCTAAGGTAGACAAATGTAGGCAGCAAAATAATTTCACATAATGCCAATTTCCGAGTAATTAACGGCCAGTAGCTTGCTGTTACTAAATTACAATGAAGTTTTGATTTTGTTAACTGTACAATAATAGTTTTGTTTCCAGTTTACAGATTAGATATGGATGAGAGTTTGGATTGTCGCAACTTATTAATTTCCAAAAATCAATCGTCTCATGAATTTAGAAGTCAAATTTGAATGAAGGTAGCTTATTATTAATTTGGAAAAGTTTAATTTTTTTCCTCCTTTCTTTTATACGAAATGCTAAGGTGAATTAAATTTTAAACTTTTTAACAAATATAAATGAAAAAAGTACTGAACGATGTAATTTAAAATTTGATTAAAAAAAAAAAAAAAAAAAAAAACAGAATTACAAGTGAATGAATGGCTCTTTTATTGTACACAGTTAATGGATGAAGAGCTAATGAACAGTTAAGTTAAGAGGAATGAATAATCAATTAGTTAATGAGTAAACGGTGAGTTAATGAATGAAAATGACACTTTCAACAAACTGGATTTTTAATACAAGAATAAATTTTTGAGCAACAAATAGCAAATGAATGAATAAGTAAATGATGAAGAAGAGGAAAGAATGGGAGCTATTCGTCGTGCATTAATTTTTCAATTATTCGCTGCAACGGCACAGAACGGATGGGAATATTCGTCGCACTAAATTTTCAATCATTCGCTCCAACGGAAGAGAGCGGATGGAAATAATTCTAATTTTTCAATCATTTGCTCCAAAAAAAAAAAAAAAAGTGATTAATTTACCATATTGAATGATGAATAAATGGTAATTTTCATTTTACATTTTTTTTTTTTTTTTTAAACACCTTCCTAACAATTCCAAAAATCTTTCGCTTTTCATTTATTCTTCTTCATTCAACTTTTTACTTCGAATAAAAAGGAAAAAAAAAAAAAAAAAAACTCCCATAATTGCAAACGGATGCAGTTTTAATCTTTGTTAAATTTCTACAACTACCAATTATTTCATTTTTACTCTTTTTTTTTTTTTTTAATTTCATCAAATTTTTACGAAACTTTCGCACTAAATTCATTTTCGTTAAATTTTTTCTCCCTCGAACTTTTTTTCCTTTTTTTTTTTTTTTGATTTCTTTCTATTTTATATTCATTTATTAATTAGTTCAATTTATTTTAATAAAATTATATTTTAACAACTAGATTAATTGGAGTGTTTTCTTTTTCAAATTAATTCGCTGACATGAAATTGTTTCTATGTAGCACTTTTTATTTATGTCATTTTAGAGCGCAATTAATAGACATTTTTTGTTAATTTAAATTTTAAATTTTTAAAGTATTCTGATAATTGTAGATTTCTTTGCAAAGGATTTGTAAAACAGGAAATGTTTACCAAAAAAAAAAAAACGAAAAGAAGTTTAGAATTTTTCTTTTTAATGCTTCCAATTAGAAACTAGTTTCTCAATGTTTTCATAGCTTAGACAATCCTAATATAAACTTAAGCCTAGTTTTCGTAAAAAATCCGAATAGTTTCAAGAATCTCTTCAAAATGTAAAACATATTTATCATTTCTCCTGTTGATGTTCAACTCTATTCGATCGATACGTACTGATAAGATTGTCTTTGTATATTTGATTACAAAAGTTTTACAATGATAGGTGATCGTTTTCATAGGTCAAGTTTTATTGACTTGCTCTAGCGCTATCACTAATCTAACACTTACTTATGTAAATCACTTGCTAATTATTAATAATTATTAATCTACTCAGCAACGATTTGCTAAGGCATATTGATTGATAGTGATTAATATTAATTCAAAAAAAGAAGAAAATTTCATCATAATTATCAATATTTATTCTACTGCATGATTTTTGCAGCAAAAAAAAAAAGAGAAAAAAAAACAGCTAGCAGAAGTAACTTACTTCACTAGATGAAGCAATAACATTTTTTATGGAAATGACAAAAAAAGACCAGTTTTACGTGTTGAATGAATTTTAAAAAAGTTTGAATGAGTTTGTAAAAAAAAAAAATCTTTGATAATGAACATTCCATTGCATCAATCCATTTATCCGTCTTATTTCTTCTTCTTTTTATCGATGAAAATGATGATATTTGCATGAATTAAAGATTGAATTTTAATTTTGATTATTGCAAATTTTACTCAAAAATTTTTCACGGCCATTTCACTTCTTTCTCGCTTATCAGCAAATTTCACCCGTGAAGAGTTTGCTTTTGTCAGTTGTTTTTTTTTTTCTTCTTTTTTTTTTTTTTACCAATTGGTTAATATATTTTTGTGATGGTAAATGATTAGAGCTACTACATTACAGCTGTTAACATTAAACAGTCAACGCAATTCGTTTGATAAATGTTAGCAAATAAGCTTAAACATTTGAAATGGCTACGTTTCTAAAGAATTGAAATGGAATAAAATTCGAATGAGATTCATTTGTATTGTCCAGAATTCTATAAAAGAAAGAAAAAGAAAGAAAATAGAAAGGAGGAAAAATTTTAATTTGTCCACCTTTTCACAGTGTAAACAATATTACTATTTTGTGAATTGCTGATAGATAAGTCAGAAGAATAAAATCCAATCAGAGAAGCTTTTTTCTTTTTTTCTCAACAAACGAAGATTGGATTCGATCAAGTCAGACAGACTGTTTGATCCTAGCTAGATTGTGAATCAATTCGATCGAATCGTATCAGATCGATTGTTTAATCTTGGCAAGAATAGAAATTGATTTGATCGAATCAGACAGATCATTTAGTCTTTCTTTCTTTTCTTTTTTTTTTTTTTTTGAAACATATATAATATGTTGTGAAATTGTACATTTCGTAAAGCCACTAATACTTTCCACTGGTGAAACGTTCATGTTGATACAGCTGCTTCTAAGAATTACTTCGAAATGAACAGATGTCAATGTTGGAATAGTTTTCATCAAGAACACTCCTTGTAACTGTTCAACTTTTATCGATTGATCAGTTTTGATCAGTGATATTTTCTTAGGTGTATTTCCGCTCAAATATTTCAATCTTAATAGTTTCATCACTTAGATTTCCACTAAAATACTCAATGTACACATGTATGGTTGTGTATGATAATGAATAAGCGATGAGCAAATTAGTTAATTAGTAATTAATAATTAGTGAGAGTAGGAGAGAGAGGTAAAGAGTTGATTGAAAAGGAGGGATTAGATTGTATGTTACAATGAATTGTTTAGCTGAAGTGAAATCTTTTCCCCAAAGGTTAGAAATGAAAAGAGAGAGAGAGAGGAAGAGAGAGAGAAAAGCATTTAGTTTTGTTCTTTTGACAAACAAATGCTTCTACTTCATCGTTTGCCATCAACTCTCTGCTCTTGACTCTCGACTCTCGATTCTCGACTCTTGACTCTTGAATCCTTTGGTTCGGTAGCTTCTGCCATTACTATTTTTATTTTTAATGCATTCTTCCAAACAGGAATCTTTTTTTTTTCTCACCGACAAATCAACAGTTCTTCTCACATAATTTAATTTATTCTCAAATATTCCATGAATTTAAGTTCATTTAGTAGTTATTTTGATCGTAAAATTGACTTTACTTAGCAGTTATTTAATATTAAATTTGTAAACGATGCTAATTATGAGTATGTCGACTATAAAATTCCCAACTGCTGGACAAAAGACTATCAAGAACTATCTCTTGTAAAAAAAAAAAAAAAAAAAAAAAAAGAAAAAACATAATTGCATAACAATTGGAAAGCTGGCCAACATTTACTGTGCAAAAAGAAAAAGAGATCTTGTTAATGTTCATTAAATGCTAGTTGTGATTAGTTGTCATTGAAATTAATTTAAATAGATGAAGTGAAATCGTCACTTAAACCTAAGAATCAATAGATTCGCCGTAGCACTATGAAAAATGATGAATAACGAATGATTCTGCAATTCAAAGATTCTTCAGTGGTGGATAACGAAATAAGGATTCTATGATTTAATGATTCTTCAGGGACAGATCACGAGATAAGAATTTTACATTTCAGAGATATCTTCAAAAATTTTCAACTTCTTTCGTTTTGATTTTTTTTTTTTTTTTTTCTCACATTCTCAAAATGATCGCGAACAAAACTTCTACTATTAAATATCATCAAATATAGAGTTATTTTAGGATGACGTTCAAAGAACATCCATCACTTTTTTACATAAAGTTGTAAATGTCGTCCGTTTGATTTTCTTTGGTGATTTTTGGCCCTCAATTTTCATTTGTCTTTGTCTTATGTTAGTTTCAAATTAGTCATCGCTCTAGACTTTCTTCTAGCTAGAACATCATGCAACTTTTCTCAACATCTTAAAATTGTTTAAAACAATGCCTTAGCCAAGTTTCATTTTCAGTTGATTCATTATTTTGCAATTAATATCACTAAAGCTTGCTGCACCTTCTAATTTCACTCCCTTCAAAGTTCGCAGTAAGATAAAATCTCTCTCCCACAGCTATTCCTCGTTTATTTAAATTTTCATTAAAATTTTGAAGTAACTATCAATTAAAATGATAATATAGCATGATAAAGTAATAAGTGAAGTAAATGTCTAGATTTTATTTAATAAATGAATAAATAATTACAAAAAAAAAAACATTGTTACTTAATTATTAATTATTATGTGTGAAAAACATTTTTTATTGAATAATCAGTATCATCTGATGTTTCTTATCATTTTCTTATTTGATTCTGAGAGATAAACTTCCTGAGGAGTTAGTTGTCCCAACAATACTAATACGAAGATATCAATGTTTTTAGAGTAATGATGATATGATATCTATACTGATATGTGTCTTTGTATTTTGTATTTTATTTGCTAGACATTTGTTATTTATCCCAAAACAATCTACACAATAATTCAACCTATCAAAATGATCATTTTAGTCAGATTGTGGAATGAATGAGATAAAAAGGATCTTCCTTTTATTTTTTTCATTTATTTTTTTTTTTTTTTTTAAGAAATTGAACTGAAAAATTCAAATAAAAGACAGGATATTCATAAAGAGGTGATTATTTTGCGAAATTTGATAAACTGGTTATCATATGGGTTAAAATTGGTTCCTCACAAATTTATCTACAAAACAGCACTTCTAATTATATTCTAATTATCGTACAAACTCATTTGATTTAATCATACTAGTTCAATTTTCTCTCTCTCTCTCTCTCTCTCTCTCGCTCTCAATCTTTTCACTTTCCACTGAAGTATTTATGCATGCTTCTTTTTTTCTTTTCTCTTTCATTTCTTTTTTTCGGAATTTTCATCAAAATTCATTAAAATTTCGAAATATTTTCATTTTCATGAAAGTTATCTTCAGTAAGAGCATCTTCGCTGTTTTCTATGAGCTTTTGAAGCAGCGCATCTATTATCCTTTTAAGTTTTTTTTTTTTTTTTTTCTCATTTCAATCTCGAAGTTTTTAGAAATTCTCAAATCACAAAGCAAAAATCTTCACCTTCTTTTGATGTTGCACCGCAACTGAAAACAAATCAGTCACTTTCAAAAAAGGATAACATATCAGGAGTATGTTGTCATAAAAATGAAAATTGTGGTTTAAAATATTTTTTTTTTTTAATGCGATTTGTATCATTTAGAAATGATTTATTACAGTATGAATAAAAATGAAGAATTTTTGTTTTAAAAATAATAGAAAATTGAAATTTTAATGGAATTGAAATTTCAGACTCAAACAAATTCTCCTTGTAATTTCCACTATTAGTAGTGTGAATTGATGATATAGATTGATTGATTTTTTGAAAAAAAACGAGTTAACTTCAAACATTAGATGATAAATTTTACTATGCAAATATTGCTCTTGAATAAGAATATACTAGCATTGTTTCGAGAATTGTTTATGCTATAGAAATTGACTTAACCTTTTTGTTCTAGTTTTGAAAATCTCAAAAAAAAAAGTAATATTTCTGGACTAAACTAGTTGCAAACACTGTGCTATATAGTTTTTGACTCCTCAAGACTGAACTTAGGCTCTTTGAAGAAAGCTCAAATCTCTGGAGTTTTGAGATGCCATGGTGAGGAAAATCATCAAGAAATCCCATCCCATCTTGACAGGTTCTTTGAGACTTTTTCAATTTGAAATTTATATTACAAAAACAAAAATACATTTTTTGTTTACTGATTTTTTTCCTTTTTTCATATGTATATGTATGTGTTTCGTTTTATAACAAACAAAAGTGCTTTTGCGATTGCTATTTCGAGAAGAGACTAGGGAATGATTGAAAGAAACCTCGGGAGTGAATGAAAAGGAACTTGACGCTGACTGGGAGAAGACAAAATGAATGAATGAACGAACGGATCAGGTGATGGATCTCTTCCATCTGTTCTATCTAGTCCTAAGGCTATTCACTCTAGTCTGCAAGCTATTCACTTCCGATCCGTAAAGAAAAAAAAAAAAAAAAAAAACGGCGCAAAATTTTTCAGCGAATGTATATTGAATGGAAGCATATATTTCTATTGCTGTAAAGCTTTCAGCATTGAAAGGTGAAATGATAAGCTCACACTTTTTCAAACTTTTTGAAAAAGTGTCTTGAAAATTTCAACTCCTTCTTTTTTTTTTTTTTTTTTTTTTTTAACTTTAAATAAATTTTTATTCATACTTTTCATCTTTTTGCACTCAAACCCTCACTTTCATCCAGCTATTTCGTCTAATCTCTCTCTTCCTCAAATAATTTAGTGCAAATTGTAACAGCACATTGGATGTTTGTATATGTGCTTCTACCAGCTTTTCATATCATCAATACTCTCGATCTAGCTCTTTTCGTCCAATATCAGATCACTCTCGATCTAGCTTCTCTAGTATCAGTCCTCGGTCACTCTCGATCCAACTCTTCTCATACAATTCCCGATCATTCCCGATCTAGCTCTTCTCGTACCAGTACCCGATCACTTTCGATCTAACTCTTCTTATATCAGTTCGCGATTACTCTTGATCTAGTTCCTCTCGTATCCATAATACAGCGCTTTTCTCTTATCACTATTTCATTTTTTTTGTGAACCATTAAAATTAAAACTGCTTGAATTTGAAGTACCACACACACACATATTTAGATTCCTTCACGATCGTAGAAGCATAAGTCATGAAATTAATCAAGTATCAAAATCTAACTTATTGTCTCAAATATAGTCTAAAGATGTTTTAAATATGCTTTTTCAAATGTTCACAAGATCACATTGAAATAATCGAATTGATGATTATTGTGTGGAGAGCAATCACCTAGACTATTATTGATTAAAGTTAGCAGTAAATTACAATAAGCTATCACTAATTAAAATTAATAGCAGATTACAATAGACTATCACTGATTAAAGTTAACAGTAGCCAGAATGTGGATCGTAAAACCAGTCGAATTCTAACTAGAATGACAACAACAACCACTGAACTGCTCCTCTTTCAACCAGAATGACAACCAGTTGTCCTCTTCTGACCAGAATGATGACAACCACGCCTAATTGTCGACTAGTTCTAATCTAATCAACCACTACCGCTCACTGATAATTACACTGTACCTCGAAAGAGGACATAGCTTTAGTTACCTTGTAGTTTTTGATGAACTTTCATCCTAGAAATTAATTTGAAACATTATTTTCAAATTATTATTTCTTATATTAACGTAAATCATCTAATAGTCATAAAATGATAGTATGATGATATGATGATTACATACTAATAGTATGTTTTGTTGTATCTTGCCGGGCATGTTTCGGCATAATTTAATAAATATAACTATGTGATATGTGCTAGTGATTTTATGTGCGAGGTAACAATTTATGATGATTTCTAAGAGTTATTGTGTAATTTATGATTTTGATAGCGATTTTAAGTTTTAATTTAAGAGATCGTTACACACACTGCAGAAAGAATCTATCAATATGTCTTAATGATTAACATTCACGTTTACTTACATTTCCTACCCTTTCTTATTATGCTTGTTTACGGAAAACGTATTTTCCGCTTATTTTACTTTTCCCATAAAGTTACGTGTACTGCGTAATTCACGGGAATAATTTTCATGTACTGCATGAATACTAATTTCATTTCTGTCCACTTTAGTGATCGCAACCGGTAGATGGTTTATTATAACGAATATTAATAAAGAAAAGTCATCATGATTTTTTATTTTGAGCAAATTTTAATTTATAATGAATTTATTATCAAAATAGTAAATTTATTATTTATTAGACTGTCAGCAATAGTGAATTCTTCTTGATTAGAAATATAATCATCAAAATAATCTCAATTCATCTTATTCACCGAATAAATACTCTACTTGAGAAGATATATTAATCATTTTGATCAATTTTAAATTTTGATAAGAACGGAAAGGTAAGAATGACCCAATTATTGTGTTATCATTTTGTATGACGATTACAGTATGTTTTATTCATCCTTAACCATTTGTAATTATTATTACGAGAATTATTGACGAACGGTCATTAATTGTAATGGCCTAATTAACGGAACACTCAGAGTCAGACAGACACACACGGAAATATTGATGAGAATTAGGAAAGATTCATTTCGATCGGCGCCAATTGTTGAAGTTTTGAAATGTTACACGGAATGATTCGCTAATTAATTGCATATCAGAGGAGATAGGACACTTTTTTTTTTTTGCTAATTAGCATAAATAAATACTTTTTTGTGATATTACAGTTCCAAAAAGAAAAACTCCAGTCATAAACATATGGGGCTTTTAGCACTCATTCCCCATTGTAATTTTCTTTTGCATCATTTGAAAAGCAAATTTGAAATACTTTAAATTTATCATTATACATTCGAAATAATTATTCTTTTTTTGAGTTATAATTAAATTTTAAACTTTTAAATTTCACTTAATAAAAATATATTAAGCTAATTTTTTTGATGTAAATGAATAAATTCAGAAAATAAAATGATGAAAAGTTTTTAGGTTGAAATTAATTTAACATGCTGCAATCGTTTCATCTATTATCCACTTTCTTTCTTTCTTTCTTTCTTCCTTCCTTCCTTCCTTCCTTCCTTCCTTCCTTCTTTTCTTCCCCTCTTTCTTTCTTTCTTTCTTTCTAACAAAGTTTGACCTTCTTCCTCTGTTCATCCCTGTTGATGTTAAGATAATTATTAACACACACACACACACACACACACACCTGTACAGCTATAAAACTTAAATTTAACGTAGACCAGTTAGTTAAATAGAGGTCATGAATTGTCACTTCGCATCATTCTTGTATTCACCTCAGAGACTGCTCGTTTCTTTTCATTTCCTGAGGTATAGGGAAAGCATATCTGTTTAAATGTATTTATTGATTTTATTTAGTGAAATTATTATAATTTTTTGTTAATTTGTCTTTTTTTTTGAGGACAACATTATGCTACGCTTAATTAATTAATTGATTAATCATTGATAAGGAAAAAAAACAAAGAAAAAAAAAATTGCCATCCAGTTACTTTTATTAAAAGGAGTGGAGCGAGAAAAAAAATATGGTGGAATATTATCAGCAATTAACACCAAATAATTATAATTATCAGCAGCAGCCTGGTTATGATTATACGCAACAGGAAGAGGAATGGGATCGAGAAGGACTGTTGGATCCAGCTTGGGAGAAGCAGCAGAAAAAAGTTTGATTAATCAACATTTTATAATTATCAGTTAAATTTAAAAAGTTCAACAAAGCTTCATATTTATTAATTTGAATTCAAAAAGTTTGATAAAACTTCATATTTAACAACTGAATTTAACAAGTTTGATTACACTTCAACATATCAGTTGAGTTTTAAAAGTTTTAATAAAAGGAAGTATGAGAATTCTCAAAATTAATAATTTGAAAGATTATCATCGGATTAAATTTAATTGCTATATTTCTAGAAATATTTTCGATAGATTTGATTTTCTTGATGACCTGTTAATTTACAGACATTCACAGCATGGTGTAACAGTCATCTAAGGAAAGCGGGTACTAGTATTGAAATTATTGAGGAAGATTTCAGAAATGGTATTTTCTGGTTTTTTTTTTAATTCATTAAATTTAACCGAACTTAAAATTTAAAGTGGAAAAAAATAAGAAATTTAAATTTTCTTTTTTTTTGTGCATAAATCATATAGGGAACAAGAAAGGCATTGTGAAAGAAAATAATTTTTTGCTAAGAAACAGGAGCTACTGAGAATTTAATATTTCCATTCAGTAGCTTTCGTTGATTAATTAGCAAAGCTAATTAATTCAGGTTTGAAATTAATGTTATTACTGGAAGTGATATCAGGTGAAACATTGCCACGACCTGATCGTGGCAAGATGCGTTTTCATAAAATTGCAAATGTTAATAAAGCTTTGGAATATATTGAAAGCAAAGGTGTTAAATTGGTTTCCATTGGTGCTGAAGGTAATTTTAGAAATTTTAATTATCTGAATGGGCGATAATTGAATTTAATCGATTTGTAATAGTTATAATTATTAGTGGAAAATAGATATTTTAGTAATGGCAAATTCTGAAAGAGAATTAAAAAATTAGTTCAAATTAATTGGCATTATTTTGTCGTTTTTTGTTTAGTTTTTAATCTAAAAAATAAAAGTGACAGTTTCATTTAAATTATTCAAAGATAAATTTGTAAATGTCATTCGACAGTTTCCATTTCTTTTTATTTTTATTTTTTGGAAAATCTCAAAACATATGCAAATTGAAAATTTAAGAAATTGTTGATGGAAATGTTAAAATGACTCTTGGCCTTATCTGGACAATCATTCTTCGATTCGCTATTCAAGATATCAATGTTGAAGGCTAGTTTTCGTTTCGTATTTGTGAATAAATAGATATAAAAAAATATGTACATATATGACTTGCTTCTGAAAGAATATGAAAAATTTATGTAAATTGTAGTTAGAATTCATAGAAATATAAATTATGTTTAAAACTGATATAGATCAAAAATTTATGTGAATTAAAAATCTACATAAATTATATTTAAAACCAATGTTAATTAAAATCCATATAAATTAATAACTTATGCAAACTATATTTAAAATTGTTATAAATTAAAATATGAAATATATTTCGAACTATAAAAATTCATATAAACTGCATTTTTAAATCATATAAATTAAATAATTAAAATTCAAAAATTATCTCACTAATTTCATCGAGTAGACTGATTCGATGTTCAAGTCCCGATGTCACTCTCGCGAATAGCTTAAGTTCCGATGTCATTCTTGAGATAGCTACTCATTTGAAATGCATTTCAACATCATTCTTTTTCCTTTTTTTTTTTTTTTTTTTTTTCATTTCGTTGATTAAAAATCCAGACAAAAACTAAGTTTATTCATTTTGGAATTATCGGCTCGTGATGGATTATTGCTCTGGTGTCAGAGGAAAACAGCTCCTTACAATAATGTCAACGTACAGAACTTCCACACCAGGTGAGAGATTGATGAAACTTTTTCTATGAATTTATTGCTAATAAGATTAATTATTTAATTGCCCTTTTTTTTATTTATTTTTTTTCATAATTGATAAAAGTTTGTGTGTGTGCGTGTGCGTGTTGATAATTTATTAATGATAACATATTGGCAATAGTTATTTTCGTAATTATGATTCTTAATTTCAATTTCATTATTTCAAAATTTCTTCCTACTAATCATTCAATTCATTTTATCTATTACCTATTAGCATTATTTTATTTCATTTTTAAATTTTGTTCACAAAAATTTCCAATTTTTAACAAAAAATGCAACCATTATTCGACGAATTTCTTTATTTCACTGTAATTTTATTATTAATAATTTATTTTATTAATAATAAACTTCTAAAATCTTATCACTTCATGTAAAATTTAAAATTTCCCGATTTTATTTTTTCATTTTTCCAAATGAATTGAATGATTTCAGTTGGAAAGACGGCTTAGCATTTTGTGCTTTAATCCATCGTCATCGTCCAGAATTGATCGATTATTCGAAATTACATAAAGGCGATCCGTTGCATAATTTAAATCTTGCATTTGATATAGCTGAAAAATACTTGGACATCCCAAGAATGCTTGACCCTGAAGGTTTCTTCTTCGTTTGTTTTGAAAAAAATTAATTAATTATCATTTCATGATGTGAATTTGGAAAATTCATTAAGTTTCTTTTTGAATCACAGATGCAAACAGTCAGTCTTCAGGAAAGTTCTTGGCTAGGATAAAAAAAAAAAAGTCTTCAGATCTCGTCTACAGCCAAAGGCCAGATGAAAAATCAGTCATGACTTACGTGTCATGCTTCTATCATGCATTTCGTGGTGGCCATCAGGTTTACACTGCTTTAAACGCTTTAGTGATAATTTCATTTCCGGAGTGCATATGCGTGTTTTTGTATACGTGATTCCACGTGTCTTTTCAAGTCTCTTTTTGCGTGGTGTTCTTTTTTTTTTTTTTTTTTTTTTTGTTACAAAGAAGCGATCTGTTTTTGGGTGGAATTATTTATTGCTGTGATATTTTATTTTTTTTTTCGTTTGGAAAATTTTACTTTACGTCGATTTCACTTCTTTGATAACGTGTTTTAACTTATATTTTAGCTTCAAGATAAATCGGAAATTTTCAAACTAACGAAAAATTATCCTTCTAATTTTTAAAAGTTTTTTTTTTTTAAACTTATTTTAGAAAATTTTCCGAGAAAAAAACTTAAAAACACGAAGAATGAAAGATTTTTATTTTGAATGCAATAAATTGTAAAACTAAAAGTGCGAGCGTTCAAGACGAATTGAAAACTTTCACCTAACGAAAAATTATCCTTCAATTTTTTTCTTTTCTTTTTTTTTTTTGAAAAAAATTTATTTTCGAAATTTTTTTTCAGAAAAAAGAAATAGAATGAAATTCTTTTTGAGTACAATAAATTATAAAATTGAGAGTGAATGATGACAGAGAAAGTTTTTCCAGTTTCGTCACTATGTCCATAATAAATGTTTATTTCAAAAAATAAATAAATTTTTTAAACTTTTCACAATTTTATATTTGCATAATAATTATTATCAATTAACAATTAGCAGTGTTTGTTTTTTCATTTGCTAAAACAAAAGAAAAAAAAAAGCTTGCAGACATGGTAAGCAATGTACCTGATGAGAAAGCAGTGATGACCTATGTGTCCAGTTATTATCACTGTTTCCTTGGCATGCGTAAGGTGTGAGCTTTCTTAATTTAATCTAATTTAACTTAATTTAATTAATTTTTATTTTCTCATAAATGCATGTCGTTTTTTTTTTCTTTTTGATATTTTGATAACGTTAAGTTTTGCTAAAAATGCATGCTATAAAGATAGTTTTCGTTTGATTAAAAAGTTTCAGTTTTGCAGAAAAAAATTAAATTTTATAGGCTGAAACAGCAGCACATCGTATAGGTCGAGTGCTTAAAGTGAATCAAGAAAATGAAAAAATGATGGAGGATTATGAACGAATGGCGAGTGATGTGAGTAGTAATAAATAATTATAAAGAATTTTGTTAAATTGGGATTGGCTGTAATCGAGATGATATGATATCACATAATAACATTTCTGAAGTATAGTATCATCTTCGATGATAATTGGTATATTATCAGTTTATTAAATTTTACCCCACAATGAGATTAATAGTATTTGAAATTATGGTAGATTTACTAATGAAATGGTTGTATTCCATGAAATAGTCTATAGCTAAATTTTAAAGTTCAAAAATTTTCATTTCATTTATCATCAGTGAAATTTTTTTTTTTTTTTTTTTAAAGCTTTTGGATTGGATACGTCGTTGGATGCCATGGTTGTCGAATAGATCAAGCAACGAATCATTAGATACGATACGAAAAAAATTAGATGATTTTCGAAATTATCGGCGACATGAGAAACCACCAAGAGTGGAAGAGAAAGGAAATTTAGAAACACTTTTTAATACATTACAAACGAAATTGAGACTTAGCAATCGACCAGCATTTCTGCCAAGAGAAGGGCATCTCATCAAGGTTATTATAGTTCTCCTGAATTTCGGAGGCTCTAGGATTTTGAGTTTCGAAAACTTAAGAATTGTGAATTTCAAAAGCTCTAGAATTTCGAATTTCATAAACTGTAAGATTTTGAACTTCAAAAATTCTAAGTTTCTAGAAATATTTTGACTTGATGAATGAGATTGATAGAAGAGAAAAGAGGAAGTTGTCAAGTTTGTGGCAGTGATAGGAAAGTTTATTTTAGGATATCAGTGCTGCTTGGCGTGGTTTGGAAGATTCTGAAAAAGGTTTCGAAGAATGGCTCCTAAGTGAAATGATGAGGTAATACATATTCCAAAACAGAACAGAACACAAATTTACTAGTTTCTCAATTTAAAATTAATTTTTTACTATTTGAAAGTTGCAGATTGGAAAGATTGGAACATCTTGCCGAAAAGTTTCATCGCAAATGTTCTTTGTATGAAGAATGGGCATTTGGTAAAGAAGAAGCTTTACGCTCA
This sequence comes from Setaria digitata, assembly GCA_003640385.1. Taxonomy (NCBI): domain Eukaryota; kingdom Metazoa; phylum Nematoda; class Chromadorea; order Rhabditida; family Setariidae; genus Setaria; species Setaria digitata. Next base: position 15,026 of record RCAB01000465.1, on the reverse strand, counting down.
TCAGATTGGCGATCCTGTGGATTGTATAAGATTAAAGTAATAATCCGATTATCACTTTTTAAATTTAAAAATTTCATATAATATGAATCATTATTAAATTTAATTAGTGAATAATCTAATTTAATAGCAAATTTCAATTTGGCAGCTATCTAGAATTGTTATTTTTATAACATTAAGGCTTTACGGAAACGGCATGAAGCATTTGAAAGTGATCTGGGAGCTCATCAAGATCGAGTAGAACAAATTGCAGCAATCGCCCGTGAACTGAATAATTTAAGATATCCAAATATTGGCCCAATTAATACAAGATGTCAGGTATTATGCAAATTTTGTCTTCAATTATACTGCTGATTGATAAGAAATTTAGAGATAAGATTCTGGTAAGTATCATTCATCATTTATTCAGACTATTTGTGATCAATGGGATCGTCTTGGAAATCTTTCGCAACAACGACGCAAACAGCTAGAAGAAGCGGAACGAGTAGCGGAACATCTAGATAGACTCTATCTTGATTTTGCCAAGCGTGTAGCACCATTTAATAACTGGTAAGCATATTAGGGCTAATGAATTAGCAAATAGTTAAAAAATTTAGACGTAAAAATTTTCAAATTTTAAACGTAAAATTTTCTAATCATCAGGCTTGATGGTGCTCGTGAAGATTTGGCTGATATAGTGATTGTTCACGAGATGAAGGAAGTACAAGAATTACTGAATGCCCACAATCATTTCAAATCGACAATCTCTGATGCTGATAATGAGTTCAGGGAGATCGTCAATATCGAACGGGTATATTCTTATTTTAAGTCTTCTGATAAGACTGATAGATATGAAAATTCCTACTTTACGTTAGTCTGTCTATTTATTCAGAATCCCTACCTTAGTTATCTGTTTAGTTGTGTCAGATTTCCCTTAAGCAAGAAGAGTTGGAAAGGAAACTGCTAAGCAAACTAAAATGACTAGACTAAACTTTGTCCTAGCAAAGATTCTCATTAGTTTTCGAGACTGCTCAATTAGTTAAGCAGGGTGGACTGGATAGAAAAAATTGCCAAACACACCAATATGACCAGGCTAAACTTCATGCTAGCAAAAACCGCAATTAATATTTTAGGAAATTGCTCAGTTAGTTGAGCAGCATGGACTAGACAGAGAATTACTGAGAAATCCGTACACCGATTTATCTGCGGCTGATATTCGTCGTAAATGGCAAGAAGTACAGCAGTCTATACCAAAACGTGATGCACAATTGCAAAATGAATGCCACCGGCAACAAAGTATGAATTTTCCGGTAGCATGAGATATCAATGAATTGTCACATAAGTGATTTAGTTTTATCAGCAACTGTAGGCTGAAACTTTATCACAACTCTATCGAACATATCAACTATGATATCTTTTAAATGGATAACATGCTCAGTTTTATCATCTTCTTCAGATAATGAACGTTTACGGCAACTTTTTGCCGAAAAAGCTAATACAGTTGGGCCATGGCTTGAACGACAACTTGAACATGTTTTATCTATTGGACTTGGTGGTCGAGGAAGTCTAGAAAATGCTGTTTCACAATTGAAATCAATCCAACAACAGGTATCACTATGTTATTTTGCATATATCATTGCTAATTAATTAGGTATAATTTAAGTATGGAAATTTTGTCCCTCAACTATGAAAAAAAGAAAAGAAATGAGAAGAAAATTTGTATATTATGAGGAGATTTTAAAATAATTAGATGTTTAAATTTAAGTAATTTAATTTTTTTTTTTTTTTCAAAGGCATTCAACTATAAACCGAGATTGGAAGAACTGGAAAAGATAAATCAGGAAATGCAAGAGAATTACGTCTTTGAAAATCGTGCTGCTCGTTATTCCATGGAATCATTACGTGTTGGTTGGGAATCACTATTAACATCCATTAATCGAACAATTAACGAATGCGAAAATCAGGTGAGCGTACGTGAATTGCGTGTACTGCGTGTATCATTAATCACATCCTAGACGGTGACTAGAGGTTTTATGATAATGATGAAACTTTGGAATGATAAGGATTATTTTATGAGAGAGGTCGAGATGATTGAGATTCGGCAGAAACATTACAGATAAATTAGATAGTAGAAGAAAAATCGCTGGAGGAAATGTTATGAAATTCATGGACTTTTTCTTCTTTTTTTTTTTTTTTTTTTTCTGGATTTCCATTTGTGAATGAAATGATAGCTTTCGCAAAGGCATTATGGACTAAATAGTAGGAGGAAAATTAATGAATTTTTGAAAATTGATAAAGTTGAATTCTTATTTATTTATTTATTCACTTTATTTTATTTTATTTTTTTGAAGATTTTGATGTGTAACAGTAAAGGAATTAGCGAAGAGCAACTGAACGAATATCGTTCATCGTTTAATCATTTTGACAAAGATCGACAAGGACTTGATCCCGAACAGCTCAAGTCGTGTCTCATTTCAATTGGCTACAATATTCGGCCTGGAAAAGAGGTTTTATTCTTGTTTTCTCTGCAAGAAATAGAAAAAATAAATGATAAATTGGAAATGAATAACAAATTATTCATATAATTTAAAATTTAAAAAGTTTCCAAAATTGCTATTAAGTTTTTTGTTAGGGTGATCAAGATATGAACAGGATATTATCAGTGTTAGATCCAAATCGAATGGGACGAGTACCATTTGATGCATTTTTGGCTTTCATGACATGTGAAATGGGTGATGCTGATACCGCTGAACAGATGATTGAATCGTTTAGAATACTTGCTGGTGGAAAGGTTTGTAACAATTTAAATTTCTTTCATTCAAAAGAAATGACTTTTTTTCAATCAATCAATCGACTTAAAATTCTAAATTATAAATTTTATCAAAACAATTTTTACTCATTAACTCAATTTGAATTTTATTAAATCAGAAATTTAGAATTATAAAAATGAAAAAGGAATATTCTTTTTAGCCATTTATAACAGCTGAAGAAATTCGCCGAGAGCTAAATCCAGAGCAGGCCGAATATTGTATTCAACGGATGCAACAGTATCCGATGGCCAATGGTCCACCTGGCTCCTATAACTACATCTTATTTAGTCGAAGTTTGTATAATAGTTAAACGTCATCTTCTCCCTAATTATTGCTTTACGGGAGGATTATTATTACTGCAGTCTTATGTTAGTTATATTTGAAAGAAAGTTCACCTCTCTCTGTTTCATAGAATTACCTTTCCCTCTCTCTCTCTCTCTCTCTCTCTTCCTCCCTTCCTTCTCCCTCTCTCTCTTTCTTTCTGTTACTGATACTGAACGATCGATATAACTCACCTGTGTTAACTGTTAACTGATAGTTTTTCGCTCATCAAACATCCTCTTAAAATTTGTGTTTCTTCAAACTAATATCATTGATTTATCTTAGTAATAATTCTCTTAAATTAAAACAAAAAAGAAGGAAGAAAAGGAAAAAAGACAGGAAAAATTCAGATATTTCACTTTCTGTTAGTGAAATTATATTTCAAAAAATTTTAATTTTTAAGAGTTTATTTTTTGGTAACATACAATAACTAGATTAGTAACATTTTTTTTCTCCTTTTGTTGTTTAAAAGAATGCTTGATAATAATGGAAAAAGTTATCAAATACTGCCATACTCCAAATTTATTGTGAATTAAATAAATGTGCGAATTATTTTTGAAGGTACGACATTTCGGAAGAGTTTTTAATGAAAAAGAAAAAAAAAAAAAAAAAGAAAAAAGAAGCAAAGAATAACTTTTCAAAAATAAATTCACGAAATGCCGAATTATTTCATTAAATCTAAATTTAATTTTTTTTTCTCAAATTATGCTTACTTAGTTGCTTGCTGCACTATTGATAACTTATCAGTTTGAACTTTTCAAAGAATGAATTAAACAAAAGACAATTACAGCAAAATGTCGTTCCATTCATTTTTTTTATGTGTCGCTGTAAGAATTGTCGGTAAAAATTGTTTTTTTTTTTTTTTTAAAAAAAGAAAATTCATTTTTTTAGCAAATAGATTAATTTTATAGCTTTAATTTAATAAAATGTTTTTATATGCTGAAATTTACCAATTTTTGACACTGTTTGGTGCGTGGTTACATTATTCTGTCCATAAAATGGATCAGTTATCAGTTTCGATTTTATGACTCAGTGAGAACTGATTTTTTTTTAAAGTATTTATAAGGTTATTTAATTATCATTAAGTATTTAATTTTCACTACCGAACTTCACTTAGAGATTGCATATTAAAATAAAATCTTATCATCTTGGTGCCTTGAAAAGTTGTGAACGAAGGAGCTCATTTACAGGTACTTTTTAAATGAGCCTAGCTCCTAAGTGCTATTGCTAGTGTGGAATAGGCAATTATGAATTTATTTAGCTAGGTAAGATAAATTAGAAAATTAATAAATAATCAATAGTTGAGCAACCAATTCTTTAATTATCATCGTTGCTTCACATGCTTTTATGTATGTATTTTAGTTGTGAAACGATGCATTAAATGCTTTATTTGGCTTATTATGTAAATATTAATTACTAAATATTTTCTTTCTTTTAATCTTTTTTTTACTTTCTCATATTTAATCCTCATTTGACTTATTGCATGCTGTAACTTTTGTTTTAATTTTTGCAACGAGAAATTTTTTAAGGGAAGAACAATGAAAAAGAAACAATAAACAATATGTTTTGAGAGATTCAGAGATTTTGATCAAACAATTGAAATTTTTGGAGAGAAATAATCGGAAGCATTCCAGGCTAATTAATGTATGTTCTTGCTAATTAAGTGTAGCTGAAATATCTTGCTTGATAAATTAGTAAAACTGTACCCTTAATTTTCATAGAAATTAAGCTAACTTGTTAGAGTACCATATCTACCATATCTCTATGATAATTATATAATGATAAATCAATAGTATATATCTTAATATTTCATCTAAAATTGGATCATAATATCAGACAAAGAATTTATCCTTTAGGCCCTTATTCATTTATATTACTTAGACTAAACAAGGTTATGATTTAAAAAAAATTTACATTGGATTTTTTGCAATTTTGATAATAAAGTTTTTCTTTTTTACGTTTAACTACTTTTAGTTATTTAATAATCATTTTCAAGTTTTGTTCGCTTGATAATTTTTATAGGAATTATTCAGATCAGCAGGAAAAAGACATTAATGAATTAATTAAAAGAACAGGAAAAAGTGATTGGAATGAATGCTAAGTTAATATTATTGATTGATTAAACTGAACTATTTCTCTGAACAGTAAATCGTCTTTTGAACTGGAAATCAACTTTATAGTTCTATTTGTGGTAGTCTCTGATATGATAATGAAAAAGTACGTTAATACCTTCAAGGTCATCAACACTTCTTTCACCATCATCATTCCTTCACCATTATCATCGTCATCATATCACTATCACCACAAGACATCGAATTAAGATTGAACTCAGAAATTGTCGTCAACATCTTCATCTACAACACCATCGCCATCTTCGTCGCCATCGTCGTCGTCGTTATCGTCTGATCCGAAACTTTTGCGGTCCTCTCTCTTTCACTTCATCGAAATTCAGGTCAATAAAGCAATTCTAGTTGGATAAAATTTCACAAGATGTACGGCAAAAGATGTCATTCGATTATTCATTTCGTATATATATATATATATATATATATATATATATATATATATATATATATATATATATATAGTTGGCAGCAGTGATTTTAGTCCATTTCTTATTAAAAATTGTGTAAATTTGTTTTTGTTAATTGCACAGTTTATCAGATATACAATTTTAATGATGAACTTATTGCATCAGTATTAGAAGAATTATGAACTTAAAGATGAAAATTTGAATTTTTTAAATAATTTTCAAAAAAAGCGAAATATTAAAAGCGAATAAATAACTTATTATTCTTATCACATGAAATAGTTAATTTTATCTTCTGTCATTTGCAAAAGCACAATTTATCTATCATTGAATAAGTTGTATATACTGGCTATTTCTTAACTTTATCATCTTTTTTTTCTTTTTTTTTTTACGATTTGATACTAAATTAATATTTCAGTTTTTTGTCGAATTAATACATAAGCTTTTTTCGTTCAGTTAATTAATAAATTTCTTTTTTTTTTCAAATATTTTTGGTTAGCCTACAAAGCATGGTAGTGTTAGCGAAAAGTATGTGTTTAAAAAATTCATTTCAACTAACTTTTAAAAGCTATGATAAATAAATTTAGATTTGGAATTCAAATTAACTTATATTGATTCTCCGATTCATGCTAATAATTTTAAATCTGCTACTACAGCAACAATGCTTTACTGTTTTGAAATATTATTTCATTTTATATGCTGCAAGTAGCACTGATTTCAAGACTTGCTAATCATTCGGCAGTTTAATTATTTTTATGAGTAGTTCTAGCCACTTCATTTTCATTTCCAATCCTTCATTTCTGATTTCTTTGGAGAGTTTATTTTCCTTTAGTTATTTATTGATTTATTTTTTCAAAGTGATATTTATTTCAGTGAAGATTACTGTTTGTTGTAAAACAGACTAATCATGAAGCTTTCAAGTCTTAGTTCTTCAAAGTTCGTGATAGTTTGTTTGTTTACCTTCCTGTAAATTGCTCATTCTTTCTTTTTCTAAATAGTAAATTTTTCATCATTTAATTACTTTTAAATCAATCTTAATGCTTCATTCTTTTTATTTATTTGACCGTTGGATTAGAAAATTAAAAATTTTCAAGATTAATTGGAAAATAAAAATAGAACAAACTTCTATCAAAATGGCCAAAATTCCCATTTTTTCCTAATTTTTCTTAAATTTCTCAATCCCTAATAATATCATATACCCTTAGAAGGGTGAAGTGAAAACAAAAGGCAAAAGTCATATAATTTAATGAGATACATAAATTAATATCTGATTTGATCGTAATAGTGAATTTTCCCTGAAACAATAAAATAAAACAAAAGACTGATCAGAAAATTGATGTTACCAAAAAGAACAATAAAAATACATCAAACATTTGGGATTTGAATTTTCCAAACACTTTGTGAAATCCCGGATGAATGGCGATGCGTCCTGATAACCCAATATTACACGGTAATCAGATATCCGGTTTCTTTTCGAGTTTCTATATCGTTACAATCTGTTCAATCTAACTGAATTTCATTCAGTTATAAAGTTTTCTTAAACTTTTGTTGCTAAATAAAAAACAAATTTCTTCCTAATTTTTTTGTCAGTAAATGTTTCAGTTTCTTTTCAAATACAGAGAAAAACAAATTTTTCTATAATACTAGCTAGATTCTAGTTTGGGCTGAAAAAAAAAATGGAAAAAAAAATTGGGATGAAGTACTAATCATCAGACTACAATTTTTTGCAATTTCCAGATGATATAGAAGTAGAAACATCGGAAATTTACTTTTATGTTCGCTGTTTATAATTTGGAAATTCAGCCGAGACTATTTTGAAACTTTCGATTAACGCTATCCTAAAGCTCTTGAAATATTTAAACTTTTAAATTTTGACATTTCTAAACTTTAACAGCGCTCATTCTAGTCTTACAATTTTACGTTATTCCATTCCTATTTCACTTCCTCCTTTCCTCTCCCCCCCCTAAAATGATTTAATTTACACATAAATGTTGGAATTTCAAGGTAGTTTCGACAAAAAAAAAAATGTCAACTGTTCAAGAGGTGATGTGACGATGCATATATTTATTGTATGTATTGTTTAATGTCTATCAATTTTCTTCCCAAAGCATGCATGCATTAATTCGATCTTTCTTGTGGCATATGACCCAAATTATTGAAGAAATCGTTTCAAACTTCAAACATGACCTTCTGATTTCCTCATGAATTTTAGTCATTTCGTTAGGAGTTTTAATTTGACAAAAACAAAAGAGTGGGGAAAAAATGGTTAAAATTTTATTAATTAGCTGTAATTGCTTTAATTGACATAGAAAAGAAGTCAAATTTTTCAATTAACATTGTAAATGTATTGAGTTCTGTAACTTAAATTATATAACTACAATTTCGAAATAAATGTCAAGATTTTATCAAACAAATAAATAAATTATCAAGTCAGATGTGATTAGTTATGAACAATCCCAAACTAATCGTTTATTAGTCTCTGTTGCTCTGTAAAATTTTTTTAGTAATCTAGATCTAGGAAAGCGCTAAGTGAAAAAGAAAAAAAAAAACTTTTTCAACTCATGTATAATTATTACTCTTAAATTTTCAGCTCTTCTGATACTTGCAATTATGTTATCATGCGGCAATTATAGTTTCGAAATTTGCAAAGTAAGTAAAAATAATATTATTATAAAAAAAAGGCAATTACAAAATTGCACATTTTTAATTTATTATTAATTTTTGCCTTATGATTTCAACTTCCCTGTTTTCCACATATCCTATCTAATTAATTTGCTCGAGAAAATTTGATGGAATGGTTTGATTTAATACAATGCAACGAGGGAGAAGCAATTAATCGCTCTTGCTAAATTAACAAAAAACAAATTATTTTTTTAAGAAAGTTATAAAAGATGAAAATTTTTCGTAAAATCATATAATTCAAAAAAAACCGGAAGTATACGAAGGGAAAAATGATATACTTCTGAATAAAATTTTAATTATTTACTTCTTTTACTACAACTGTAAAGGAACTCTTATTTTTATTAAAATTAACAGAAAATTTAAAAAACGATAAATTTCAGAAAAAATAATGATAATAATAATAACTAGCCCTTAAATAAAATTGTTTTTTGTAGACTATTTCCTCATGAAATTCAATAATTTACCTCGTGTAATTTTTGTAAATTTGAAAAAGTTGAAACTCTTCTTTTTTTTTCAAAAATGAATTTTTCCAGATGAAAGATTCACAGTAATGGCTTTTAAAGTTACTCCAGCAGCAACACCGGAAATAGCTCCGAAAGAGCAAAAAACCGGAAAAGGAATTAAGAATCAGTTATGGTCAACTGGTTTTATGAAAAATGATGAGCAAACATTGAAACGACCTGAAACAACTATTAGTCGGCAATTTTTGCCGAAGAAAAAGCATGGAATCAGTGAAGTTTGGTCGAAGCAGCTACAGGAAAGTGTATGTTTCTGATTCCTAAAATCTGTCAGAAAGAATTATCTTTCTTACTTTAGACAACAATATCTAGATAGAATTAGCGTCAAATTTAGCAATTTAAATGATAATTGAAAGTGCACATCAAAGCAATAATTTGAAAAAAAGTTATATACTTTAATTAAACTTGGCATATGCGTCAGGCCAAGAATATAATACGAAGGTAAAAGTTCTATATCAGGCAAAATTAACTTAAGTTGCCAAGAAAAGAATTAGAAAATTAGAGAGAAAAGAAAATTAGACAAAGTTACAAACTGACCAAGCAAAAAGTCAGCATTTAAACAGTCTTAGTATGTTATTCATTTTGGACAGTAGCAAAAAAAGGATAGAGATAGAGACGGTTTTCAGATGCCAATTCTACTAAATAAATTTTTTTTTAAGAAACTTTAGGTTTCTGTGCAGTGAAGCAAATTTACTATGTATGAGATTGAGTGTTTTTTATTTATTGATAAAAAAATTTTTTTTTCCTTAAAACTGCTTAAGAAAAAATTACTCTGTACAATTCCAGCTCATAATTAAGAAATATGCTTATTTTATTAATCACCAACGTAATCTAGCGTTAACTAATCTAAAGTACCGTAATCTATTATGAGCTAGTGTGAGCTAGTAGCTAATGTAAACTAACAAAATCTAGTAACACGTAAATTTGCTTTTCTTACATATTTTTAGCGTGAGGATCTGAAACAACCTTTTCCGTATACACCGTTCAAATCAGGTTCACTGAGCAAGAAAACGTCAATAAACGCATTACGGGATGCAACTTTAAATGCACAATTAGGTCAAGATTTGTCACAAGTTTATGGTACTCAACAGCAGCCAGGTCAATATTTGGCTCGTTTTCATTACAAATGTTGGAAAAGTAAATTTATTTACAAAAAATTTTGATAGAAAGAGGTTTTGAAATTTTCAAAATTAAAATAGCTTAATAAAAACATACTGTGAAAAATGTATTCCAAAATTAAATTTGTTTAATAAACTATAATATAATGATTAATTGAATAATTTTCAGCTTATCCACGCACAATGCCCACCATTCAAGGAGCAATGAGAGGAAATAACGGTGCAAATAGTATATATGGTGCATAATTTCTTTTTTTTTTAAATAAAAACAATGCTAAAATTTTAATTAATCGCGTATTTATTTTCTTTTCAATTCTATCTCTTTTCTTTCAATTAGAAACAGTGAATCATGAATTCGTAGGAAGTTACTGTTGAGAAAAAAATGACAAGAGATATTTTTTCCATACTGACATTACTCAAGTAATAATTCTCAATTGGAAAAAATAAAGTTGTCAGATGAAATTATCAGTGATATGACTTATCAAACCGGAATTGCTGATATTTCAGTCACAATAGGAATCAAAACAGCACTGGCACTTTTCAATTAGTAATTCTCAGGTAGTGAAAATAAAGTTGTCAGATGAAATTATCGGTGATATGACTTATCAAACCGAAGTTGCTAATGTTTCAATCACAATAAGAATCAAAGCAACGAAGTTAAAAATTTATCCAGTTAGCAGACGTTGAAAAATTTGATCTATTAAACTTCAGGAAGCAGTGCCATACCACGTCCGGAACCGAAAGGAATATGGAAAGGGCAGCAATCCAGTATTATTCCACCACCACCCGGTTCATATCGTCCAGCAAGTGCGATGAATGTCCCTCCCTTATCTCGACCTGCTTCAAGAGCAAATAGCGATTTAGGAATAGGTATGAAAGATAATACTATATAGATTGAAATCTGCTTAAGTGTACAAGATGATTTCAACATTAATAGGAAAAACCTAAACTTTTCTTATAGATGTTAGACAGTAAAATCCTTTCATTGGCTTTTTTATCTTTGAAAACTTTTAAAAAATTTATAAACGAAAATTTGGAATTTCTAAACTGAAGAGCTAATGAATCCTTAAGCATAACATTTAGCAATGAAGCAAAAAAATGAGGTGAACCATTCTTGCAAAACAAATATGCAGATGAGCGCGATTTTTGGCCTAGTTATCACCATTCTTGTAAAGTAAACATGCAGACAGGTGTGATTGTTTCATGTTTGGCCTAATGGATTACTGTGGTAATTACTATATTTTAGCTAATGCATGCATTGGTTAGACAGAAAACAGTTGACAGTTGTCGGAGAATATTTAATTTATTTAGGTGCCATTGCTTTTTGCGACACGATCGGTAATGTTCCATCAAGATATCAGAGCTACTGCACTCTACCTCGACCAGAACAAATTGACTTTGATCAGCGTTCAATTTACGGTAACGAAATAAATCAAATGGCTAAACAGATCAATCAGCTGTATGGTTCGTACACAGCTCAAGTTCAACCATCAATTAGCCCTAATCTAACAACAAAACAGGTTCAAATTTGCTAATTTTTGGTTTTTTTTTTTGTTCCAAAAAATATTAATTAAAAATTTCCGAACTTATTTAATTACTTTAGAATTCTAACTAAAAAAATCTAATTAAAAAATCATATTAACATGTTAAATTAAATGCAGATATTTGAACTTAGTTTTATTTTAGATGTAATGAGATCTCCATGACAAAAAAAAAAAATTAGGTGGTAATCCGGGATGTGGACTAAGTTTATAACCCAAATTTTTTAAATTGTTGCTTTAAAACTTTATGTCTCTTTTCATCAACTAATTAGCAAAATTATTGTTTTACTGTTGAAATTTTTAATTATCTCTGTCTTTTTATTTTCTCCAAGTTAAAACAATCGAAAATTTTGGTAATTCGACTTTACAGTGAGTTTTTAACTCAAAAAAAAAAAAAAACAATTCTTATAAGATAAAATTTTATTTTATGAAAATTGTTTTTTTTTTTCAAATTAGAACTCAAATTTGTAATTTTTATCGTGGCATGATTTGTTTTTTTCAAAAAATTTTCTTTTCATCTGATTTTATCTCTTCAAGAATTTCACTTTACGCTGCTTCTAAACAAATGCCCTTTTTCAAATCAGTCAAAGTTTTAAAATTGTTCTTGAAAGTCACAATTGTATCAACTTTTTCTTTCTTTTTTTATAATTGCGTTAATGAAAAAGACGAGCTGAAATCCGATTATGTTAGTGAGAAGAAAATTTAGAAAGCCAAAATATCTCGTTTTTTTTTTCTTAAATGAAATCTTAATAAAAGCTATTGTTCGTTTTATCAGTTATCAGTTGTTCTGATTAGCTTCATGTCATTTCAGGGTGTGCTACCAACTAGTCGTCCTGCATCATCAATGCTTGCCGGAGCTCCAGGAATGGCGAGTGATTACATAACTCGACGACATTCCATCTACGGACCAACAGAATCCAACGTTATCCCACAAATATCAGATGAAGAGATTCTGAAGCCGGCAAAGGAAATTGTTTACTTTGATGCACTTTCACTGCTTTCTGTTCTTCAGGTTTATTTTTCATGATAATCGGCAAAAAAATTTGAAAAATATGAAACTCAATTTGCCTTCAGAAACACATTACTTATCAATTTTGGCATAATAATTATGTCTATTTGAGTGAGTTTTAAATTTGTTCAAACTATTTAAAGAATACATTTTTAGGAACTTTGCTCATTAATAGACATATTTAATTAACATTTTGCCTTATTAATTACGGCTAACTAAATGAGTTTAAATTTCTTGAAATTATTTAAAGAATATCCATTTAGGTACTTTGCTCATTAATAATATTTGGCTGTGGAGTGCTACGAATAATTTGGGATTCGAAATGGGCAAAAGGAATTGAACTTGCCTTTGCAATACTCGTTTTTGCAGCTGGTGTTACCGGAATATGCGCAAGTAGCCGAAGGTTTGTTTTCAAGTTCCAACAGTAACAAGTGGAAACATTTCATTGACTAAATTTATTGTTTAATTTTTTTCTTCAAATTTTTGGAATTTTTTTTATTATTTTTTCCTTTTTTTTTGAATTTTAAAATTTAAATCAGCCAGAAAATTGTTGATTTATTTCTTGTAAACAAATTTTTCTGTTATCATTTGTAACAATAAATTACATTTATTTATCACTGCAATCAGAGCATAAAAAGAAAAAAAAAAGAATGGAAATTAGACATTCAATTAAGTGCCTTATTTTTCTTTTAATTGTCAGTTAATATTTAGGTAAATTTATGAACTTGAACAACCCATTCAAAAGTTAAAAATTTAGCATACCTTAAAATTAATGCTAAGATACATTTCAGGTCTTATAGTGCAGCAACAGCAACATTTATCTTATCAATGCTGAACTCTCTATTATCAACCATACCATTTGTACTCGGTAAAATTAAATTTTTCAACTTTCCGCAACTAATGAATAGTAATAATGATTAAAAGAAAGAAAAACCAAAACTGTAATAAATTTTGCAATAAGGAAAACTAGTCGACAACAACTTCAGGTGCACTTCCTGCTATAGCATCTGCATTTCCGACACTAAATCCGGAATGGTTACTTAATCCGGATGAATCATTGGCCATTGACTATTTACTAAGTTTTGCTTGTTTTGCTGAGGTTAGTTTGATCTCTGATATATTTCGTAAATTTGAACTAGAAAAATAAGGCTAAAATTGCAGAATTATTGTTAGCTATTATAAATTTTTTTCATGAAGTTTCAAATATATAAATTGCAGTTAAAATTTCAATAATAATCAGAAAAAAGCTTATAACTCAATCCTTTCTATGCGACTGTGCAACTCTTCCAGACGTTTAACTAAACTTTTGTGTTTAGTGAGATTCCAAATGTAATAAATTATGAATTGTAGACAATGATAGCAATGATAACATCGATCTATGGATGCAAAGCATTGGGTTTAACGATGAGACTTGTCGAGAAGCTTCGCTTTAGTGTTGATTTAAATACAGTCTTCGAAGGCTTATCACAAGCAAATCAAAAAGACACAGATAGAATTGATAGCAAAGAAGCAATGTGAAATGATAACTGAAGATAGAACTCTGAAAAAAAAAAGATGTTAATAATTGCACTCATTCTAAATTCATTACAACTGTCCAATTAACTTTTTTGCGTTTCTAAATTATTTTTTTTTTAACTTCTCCCAAGCATCAACGACTTGAAAACAATTGGTTGAAATGGATCAAGTTCAAATTGATTCGATATTTAAGAAAATGAACTTCTGCTGATTCCTTTTTTTCTTATGAAAAAAAGCATATTTGTAATCGATGAGAATAATTGAATAATTAAATAATTTTTTTTAAATTTTTCCCTTCGGTAGTATTTAAATGATTTAGATACTGATAGCATTTCATTATAGATAAAATCATCAATTACCTTCATATTACCGCTATTCGTTTTGCTCAGTTTATAATGACTTGAGACAATAGCCTCAGAAATAATTTTTTATTGTATCCTCAAAAAATAGCATTAAAAATGATATAAGTCTGATAAGAATATCCCAATGATTAGAAAAAGTAATGCGTGGTGAAAAAAAACATATAAAATCTGCGCAAATTTCTGTACTAAGATATATTAAAGATTAAATAAAAAGGGGTCTTTTTTCCTTTTTGTAATTTACAAAACGCACATTTGTTTTAAAAGACAATAAAAATAATTCTAGAGTTTTCCAACTTGGAACCTCAATTTATTTCTGTTGGAAAATTTCGATTCATCCCGAAATTTCTTAATTGTTTTGCAAAAAGCTTTTTTGAATTTTGAAATGTTATTTCAATTAATAAAATATGATAAAACTGTTGAAGAAAAAATTGCTGGAAATCAGGAAAAACTAAATCAATGAACTATAATATTTGTTTGCTGGGAATCAGATAAAAATAAATGGAGCAATAATTCTTCATCAGTAAATAGAAAAGGAAAATGATTTTTGATAAACTTTTCAATCAGTTGGCATAAAAATTTTCCCCGAAAAAAATTCTACTCTATTCATTTCTCTTCCGCCGGCACGAGCCTCTTTTCATGTGTCG